>MU787384.1:56974-97875 GCA_026770625.1 Nicotiana glauca
CTAAAATAATCCATTAATATGCGAATAACCAGAAATCACGCAAGTAGTTAATCATACAGCCCAATCACAAGCGGTGGGACTCTCCCACTTAGCTTGAAGCCATCATTTCACCATTCTTGAGTTCGGCCGACCTTTTTACCCCTTATTGACTTAGCCTCAAGCCACCAATTATCAAAATCTCTCGGGATCTTCCTGTAAATCCCCATATTTCATATTCTGAGTCTTTATCCATTTTCACACGACCGATTTCTTTGTTGAACAACCAATATAATTCCTTGCAGAAGCTTCTTCGACCAAGAGACCGCTAATCTGCTCACGGGGAATAACCTACCTAGGGGAATCACCTCCCGATATCTTCCCACGCCACTGCACGGGGTACATTCACTATGACACCAATAGCCCATCCTGAGTCCGAGCTCACCTTGCAGTTGCACAAGTCCATTTTCCCCTCGCGGACATCAATTAAATACGTGGCAACATCCTTCCAAATTTAGGGTTATGCTACACCCTCCTCCATTTCAAGCAGCTCCTTTTCGCCATATAAATCTTCTGCCGCATAATAGCCCATACTTCAAATCATACCCGCAAACTTCGATCACCATTATTAAAATCCCTAATTCGATCCAAACTCTCCTTAAGGCGTGTAGTCTTCCTAATACCAAGCCCACATGCAATACCCACCACTCTCCCACTTTGGCGGAACTCATCTCCTTAATCGGTCACTCGACCTTGCTCCTCATACTTGGCCTTCTAGAAATTTTAAACACCGCCTGGCACTTCCCACATGTCCTTCCTCATACTTTGCTGCTCAATTGATGCCTTAAATGAAATCTATCTTCGTGGCACTTGAATCCACCATTGCTGCTAACTTTAAACCTTTCCAAAGGTCATCTTTCTCGAACCGTCAACATTTGAAATACTGATTCAATACTAAACCACGCACCATGCGATATCTGACAGTCTTACCTCCAATATTATTTCACCATATCCTGCCATAAAGGCGAATTGTAGCAGATTATAACACCAACAACTTAGTACGTTCAATCAGGACCACAACACCCTTTTATAAAAGAAAGCTCAACCACTCTTGCAAATACCAAGCCTCATTACTTCCACCAGTCCACTTCTGACCATCCTCAGTTCGTTTGAATTTCCCCTGCCGGGAATAAAATACTGAATCCCTTGATTACATGCTGAGTAAACCTCCCTTCAATTCATTCACTGCCCCGACACGTGGGCAAACGTCCCACCATCACAACAATAATGCAGAATAATTGCTCATAAGCGTCATGGCAACCTGTGCCTAGCCTCAAGTCTCTTAGAAGTTCTATTTCTGAGCTGAAACAATATAATATCCCTCCATAATGCGACTATAATAGTCCAATCAACTATACCGGGAAAATCATCCCGCACCACATTTGTAGTGCCATTTCAATTCTTCAACTTTCGATTTATAACAAGCGCTCGTGTAAGATTGAGTAGGAAGAAATCAAAGGCATAAGCCTCAAAGGAATCGAATCGCACGATAAGGAAATCAAGAAGAGAAGTACTCTTAATAGTCCTGCAGCCTCCCGAGGATAAGTACAGACGTCTCCGCACCGATCCGCGAGACTCTACTAGACTAGCTCATAACTCGTGAGACCGGCGGGAACCTAGTGCTCTGATACCATGTTTTCACGAACCAAAATCCACTAAGGGTCGTGGTGGCGCCGGACATCTCTGTCAGGCCAGCCAACTGAATTATCAATTAATTCCTCTTTTAATACTTTTGAAAATCTAAGATTTTTCCTTCCATTTTCATAAATAAAATTTCACAACTTGAATTCAAATTTAAATAATAACAATTAGTACAAACCCGTTGAAACCCATCCCAAAAACCCGGTGTCACAAGTGCATGAGCAACTATCGATATGGAAAAATGAAAATACATCCTATGTACGAAATACAGTGGACAGGGAATGAATAATAAGAAAGCACTAGAAGAAACTACACTAGCTGCGGGTCGTCTCGAACAATGCAGCTTACCTAGTCCCCGAGTCATCCATGCTGCCACGCCCAGTAGGCTGCTAGAGGTATACATACCCGTGCAACAAAAATGCACAGAAGTGTAGTATGAGTATGTAATCAATGTGTACTCAGTGAGTATCCCGCCTAATCCTGAAGGGGTAGAGACGAGATGGCCAACTCCGACATTCACTAGAGGTCAATTAGCAATATTCTATAAGTGCGAGGATAATCATGGATTTGTATAGAAGTTCTGATTGTGAAGACAGAAAAATAGGTAAACACCTTCATCGATAAATCAAGGGCTTCTAAAGTCTATTCTTTATTATCTTGTCAGTTTATATCAAGCCACGTAGGGCCAATTCCACATTTACAACTTTCAAGTAACAGATAAACATGCGCAAATCATGCCGAGCTTGACGGCCCGCTCCAACAGAAATGTAAATTATGCACTGCCAAGGGTCGAGCGGAACGAACCATAGATGCATCTATTTTCACCGAGGCATTCGGCCCGTTCCATAAATAAACACATATCCTGCTCGCGAATCATCCATGCGACGCAGACATACATAAAATACATTCTCAAGTAGGAAATCAAGAGCTTATCGGGGATAATCAACCAAATAGACAATTTCTCTTTTCAACATTTCAGGGAGAATTTAATATTAAATCTCTTTTTAAATTCCTTTACCAATTCAAGGTGATTTAAACAATTCAAATTATTAATGGGTTCACAGTAATCCAAGTATAACATGATTTTGGGTCCTAACTATCCGTACAATAGCATAATAGTAGCTACATACGGACTCTCGTCACCTCGTGCGTACGTAGCCCCCACAAATAGGAGCACATAATCAATTACTTCACCTATGGGATAAATGCCCCCTCACAAGATTAGAAAGGAGACTCACCTCGCTCTGAGGATCCAAAACCGGCATTCTACATCTTCCGAAGACTCTAATTGATGTACCACGCTCCAAGACTAGCCAATGGTTATGTAAATCCATTAATATATGCTCCAATATTCATTATTACAAACTAATTTATAGAAATTCCTAACCCCGATTGGAAAGTTGACCAAAATGCCCTCGGGCCCACGTGCTCGGAATCCAAAACTTTTCAAAGATAAAGTTTACCCATAACCTTAGGAACTCGAATATATAATTTTCTCTTAATTCTATACTCGAAATCGTGGCTAAATTCCAAGAATATGATTTTTCTAGGTTTTCCACCAAAACCCCAAATTTTTACACTAATTTCCATGCCTAATTCCATGTATAAACCTTGTATTTAACTCAAAGCTAGCAGAAATTACTTACCTCATGAAAAGTGACGAAAATGGCGTCCCCAAGCTGCTCCCCATCGACTCCAATGGAAGAAAAATGGGGTTGAAATGAGCTCAACCCCGAACTTAAAACATCCTCACTGCCCCCGTCATTTCCGCTTCTGCGAAAATGTTGCCGCTTATGCGGTTCCGCATTTGCGGACAATAGGCCACTTCTGCGGCTTTCCCCAGGCGTAGCCCCTTTTGATTCTGTGATGATCCTTCCGCAGATGCGGTCCTGCTTCTATGGAACCTCGACCCTTCGAACCATTACGCTTCTGCAGTACCCTTTACCGCTTTTGCGACTCTGCTTTTGCGGATACCTGACCGCATACGCGGTCCCTGCTCCCCTTCTCTCCCAACCGCTTCTGCGGCTTCTTTCACGCTTCTGCGGGGCCGTTTCTGTGGTCCCATCTCCGCAGAAGCGGAAATACCAGCAACCAGCAACTCAACTATTTCCAAAAATCCATTTTCAATCTGTTAACTACCCGGAATCCACCCGAGGCCCCGGGACCCCAACCAATCATTCCAACTAGTTTCAAAACACATTACGGACTTGCTAGAGGCCTCAAATCATAACAAATAATGCTAAAACGGTGAATTACATCCCGATTCGAGCTTTATGAACTTTGAACTTTCCAACTTCTATTTTCGATGTTTAAACCTATCAAATCACGTCCGATTGACTTCAAATTTTGCACACAAGTCACATTTGATATTGCAGACCTACTCCAACTTTCGGAATCAGATTCCGACCCCGATATCAAAAAGTAAACCTCTGGTCAAACTTCTCAAAAACCTCCAAATTCTAACTTTAGTAAAATGGCTTCAAAATGACCTACGGACCTCCGAATTCACTTCCGATCGCGCTCCCAACTCCAGAATCACCCTACGGAGCTATTCACAGACTCGGAATCCCAAACAGACATCGATAATACTAAAATTCACTTCAAGCCAAACTTAAGAAATTCCTTCTAAAATGCTAACTTCCACAATAAGCGCCAAACCGCTCCCGGGTTATCCAAAACCGGAACTGGGCATACGCCCAAGTCCGAAATTATCATATGAACTTGCTAGAACCTTCAGACCTTGATTCCAAGGTCGTTTACTCAAAATTCTGATCCTAGTTCATTCTTTCAACTTTCAGCTTCCGAAATGAGATTTCTCATCCCAAATCAACTCTGAACTTCCCGAAATCAAATTCCGACCATGCGCACAAGTCATAATACTTGAAATGAAGTTGTTTATGGCCTTCAACGGCTAAACGGAGCTCTTGTACTCAAAATGACCGGTCGGGTCGTTACAGTGCCCAACACCATTTGTCAGGCCAGCCAAAGCGGAAGTATAATTAAATTCTCATTTTTCCTTTGCCAAAAACTATTATAATAGATTTTTCCCAATTTAAAGTTATAAACCAGTAAAGATCAATGAAATGTAATGACAGTATACAACCCAAAATAACGTCTACCACTGTGTGTGTGCCAGAACCTGGTGTCACAAGCTACGGGCAACTAGTAGAATATACAAAAAAGAATAATACCCTATCCTACTGTCCGAATCAGGATAGACAGAAACAACAAAAATACAAGAAAGACTTCTTCGGCTGCGGATCGGCAAGAAGGGAATGCAGCTCACCGTAGAAGTCCCAGATGCGCTCACTGATATGCACCAGAATGATGTCCGGATCCACCTGCCTCAAATCATGTACATTTAAGTACAAAAGTATAGCATGAGTACATAAACAACATGTACCCAGTAAGTATCCCGTGTAATCTCGAAGAAGTAGAGACGAGAGGTCGACTCGATACTTACTAAGGTCAATTAAAATATATATATATATATATATATAAGTATGATGAGTTCAAATTATGGAATTTACAAGCATCGACAGTTTCATGACAAGTGGTATAAGTCAAGGAATCTACAATATCAAGTTTATAGTTTATCATATGAGATAATGGCAAAATAAAGCATATATAAGCTTTTCCACATTTAACATGCGCACATAATACCGAGGCGACGGTCCGAACCAACAGAAATAAATTGTGCACTTGCCGAGGGTCGACGGCACGCCTATAGATGCATCTATTCATACCGAGGCGATCGGCCCGATCCACAAATAAGGATGAAATGTCAAGTTCACACACATGGCACAAACATGGTCAAAAATACCAAACCAAACTTAATTAACTAAACAAGTATGCTCATATTCCCTTTTTAAATCTCTAGTACACACTAGGTGTTCATAACAACAAATTAACATAAGAGATGTATTTAATAGGCATGTTGTAGGTCCTAAGCTACCCGTACATTTAACATAGTAGTAGCTACGTACGGGCTCCCGTCACCTAACACGTGCATAGTCCCCGCATTTAGCAACAAACACTCAAACCTTAATCATAAGGGGACAATTCCCTCTTACGAGGTTAGAAAAGAGACTCACCTCGCTCCAAAGCGCACTTCCGATATCAAGAATAATCCCAAACCCTCAATTTGTATCCAAACGAGCACCAACTAATTAAAATAAGCAAGAACTAGTCAATAAGAGCTTACAAGGTTAAATTCTAATTGTTTAAGCAATTTCCTAACCATTAATGCAAGTTTCCTAAATTCCGACCCCAGGCCCATGTGCCCGGATTCCAATATTTTTCGAAGGAAGTTGTTCTCTATCACCTAAGGATCACAAATATATGATTTCTAGTTCATTTCATGTCAAATTATAGGATTAAATCTTAGTTTTGATTAAACCCTAGGTATAACTCTAATCTCTTGATTTTTACCTAATTTTAGTGTTAAATCTACCTAATGTTTATGTATTTGAGCTAAAAGTGAGTGGGGATTACTTACCTTGCAATGATATGTGGAAACTCTCTCTTTGAAACCTCCAAAATCGCCCAAGTGTTGAGAGAAATGTAAAAGAAATGAGCTTGAGCTCATATTAAATGAACTCTTCTGTCCCCAGTTATTTTCGCCTCCGTGGAAGTATTTCCGCTTCTGCGGAAAAATAGCTGCTCCTGTGGCTTTTGGCAATTAGGGCTCGACCGCTTCTGCGGTCTGGGGGACGCATAGGCGGAACCGCTTCTGCGGCCCCTGGGCTGCTTCTGCGGTTTCCCAGGACTTGGCTCCTTTTCGCTTCTGCGATTAAGCGACCACTTATGCGGTCCAAGAGCCGCAGAAGCGGTTATGACAAAAGCAACAGATATAAGATTTTTCCTAAGTTTTCAACTTCACTCGAACCTCGACCATTTGACGCTTGGGGCTCCCGAGCCCCGCCCGAACATACCGACAAGTCTGAAATCATGAGGCGGACCTACTCGAACCCTCAAAACGCTTAAAACAACTCTAAATCAAGGAATCAACCCCAAAACCAAACTATTCAAATCGTTGAACCTTCAAGTTCTAAATTTCCTCCTAACGGGTCAAAACGCCCTTAAACCACTCGGATTGAAACCAATTTTTTCGGGTAAGTCTTAAGTGATATTTCGGACTTGTACCAAGTTTTGGAATCGAAATCCGAACCCGATACCTATAAAAACAATAATTTCTTAATTTATTTAAATCTTTGAAACTTAAACTTAACAATTTCACATAAAAATTTATTACTCGGGCTAGGGACCTCAGAATTCGATTTCAGGCATACGCCCAGGTCCCATATTTTCCCGCGGACCCTTAGAAATTGTCAAATCATAATTCCGGGTCCGTTTCCCCAAAATATTGACCGAAGTCAAACTTGACCTTTTTAAAGAAACTTAAAGAAGCAACTAGACTTGTTCTTGCTTAAAACTCTTCTAACTCCCAAACCACCCGTCCCCGCAAGTAATAAATTAGCTAAAGCAAGTACGGGAAGTTTTATTTAAGGGAACGGGGTTCAAAAATGCAAAATGACCAGTCGGGTCGTTACAGCAAGACATTGACATCCGCATAAAACCTCAAATAACAAGATATGTAAATCGAATTAGAGAACTACTACCATGCACGAACTTGGCCAAACACAACTGATCATGAACCACTCACTATTCAGTTGATGTTAGGACTGGAAGTCCACACTCTCTTATGCCTCCATTGAGCTGGAATACATCCAAGTGCCACAAACGCAATCCTAGAGGGGAACAAATCCACACATCTGAATGTTCCTACATAACGTTCTCACGTACGATGGTATAGGAAAACATCCATGCACCCCTACATAAGTATGCTATGCGTTGTTACTCTGATCATACATGACAATATGGGTATTTTGTTCCTTTTTAATATCTATCAAAATATCGGTGCATACACTAGTATGATGTATAAGTACATTGGACTAAATAAAGCACACGATCTCACTAAGCCTATCATGATCACCCAAACTAAGTTCACAACTTTCTCAATACATGTGTAGAACAACAACAATGTCTACGATGATCTATTTTCACTTTCTCTCGAAGACAACCATGTTAGTGGGAAGTTCTGGAGTCTCTAATACTTGTGTTTAACAAATGAGCAGTTCAAACACTAAAGAATAACACTTTTGATATCTCGTATCACCCCTACTATCGTTAGCTCTCATTTTTCGGTTTTATGCCATATTCATGGATATTAAAGTTCCTAAATTTTATAAACTTTACATCTTTTGGAGTACAAATCTCCCCAAGTCAATCCCACAATTATATACACATTCAATTCTTTATAGCTATAGTCCTTCATCATTATTCATTATCAAGTAGGTCCCGCCTTTAAAAGCTGATTGCTATTCTTCCTAATAATATAGATGAGCTTTGCTTTCTCAAACAAAGAAAATTATAATGACGCATGCACTCTACCCTTAGCAGTCATAATACCATTAATCTATAACCCTTTTAGTAGATATCACTAGGCCCAAAATATCTTAATATAAGAATATAAATTTACACTTATAACCTTTGTATTTTATCTCAATATCTATAGGACTATTCTCAACAGTTGCATATGTTTCTATCAACTATGAAAATATTCCCCACATGTTATTTATAAATATATTAATTAAAATACTAAGCAACTATTTGAATACTCGAATCATCTTGTCCATGATTATTACTAGTGCCTTTTATTATGTAAAAGACTTCAATATATGTTCACACCAACTATAACAAGTATTAGACTATATTCTTCCGAATATTTAACTCTTTTACCTTTCACTCATAGTGTATGACAATCTTTATACTCCACGACTTACTCTTACTTTAACAACTAATCATACTCATGCACACTGAGTTTCATACTCAACCTATTATTGTATTGGCGCATTAAGCCTTATACTAAAGTCTTATTTCTCTCAAAAGATGAAATTTACCTAAAGACATTCACTATGGATAGATTTTGTATCATGTAGTGCCGCAATCAGGCTTATATTCAATGTACTTATATTATGAAATCTTACGCCTCAGTCATAATTATAATATCACCGTTACAATAGAGTAATACTATCAAATCAATTCATTAGGCATTAAGCTGAGAACTATATAAGCATTTTCTTCAAAATCTCTTTCACTACCAATCTCAATAGCCTAGACATGACTATTTTATTATACTTCTTAGTTTCTCCCCAACTCTTCTCTCTCCTGATCTGATTCATAATAGAGAATTGTATCTACAACCTCAAATTTTGAATAAGTCGCTCTTAGTCAAAAATTATATCCTTAGGCCACTTTACCGATCAAATTTGCCTAACCTTTAAACAACTTTAAAATTCTTTTGAAGTGTTTTCTTTAAAAATAAAATTAATCCAAAATATACAATATGTCCAATCTCAACTACAACAGATGCACACAATACAACATGTACTCAAGGTCTCACTATACGTAACATATTACTATCCAAATCTTTCACGTCAAATGTGTCATCCAACAGGGGAGGATACGTATATCCTAGTCGTCTGAAAAAGGGACATCCCAAGGTTCAACTTGATGCAGCACAAAGCACGAATGAGGAATGTCTTAGATATTCAGTAGCCTCAAGGTCATAAGTATGTACGTCTACATACCTATGAATAAGACTCTACCAAACACTGCTCCATGACCCAGAACTTAAAACCTGGCTCTGATACCAACTTTGTCACGTCCAAAAATACCCTTAAGACATGATTGGCACCCAGCTAACACTACCAGCTAGTCGAACCAACTCACACCATATTCTTAGCATTTATTCAAAACTCAACCAAAATAAATGTAAGTTCCAACATTTTGATAATTAAATGCAAATAATTATTGATCCAAATTATTCCATAAGTATTTATGAATAATAACTACCAAATGGAAGAACAAAACTCTAGCTCAAATCCCACACTAGACCATGGAGCATCTAAGAGGATTACAAAAAGACATTATGTGAATAAATGTAAAAAAACTCTTTTGACGGCCTCCACGAACAATATGATGGCTCATCTCAATAACTGGATTCACTCTAGCGAACTCAGCAGCTACTACCTCTATCTCCCGCAACGATATCTTCAAAGAGTGCAGGTAAGGAGTGAGTTATATGTAAATATAACCCAGCAAGATCCTCGACCCTCCACTTTAAATACCTCTAGAAAAAGTATTAGAAAATACAAACACGCATCGAGCACAGAAACCTTTTACCATATAATTACTCTATAAGATCCAAACAATTAACCAACAACAATAATTTATATATCTCAACACAATCTACACTAAGGACTTGTCAACAACGGTAGTGCAGTAAATTAACCAAACACCCCAACAAGTCCACGATAGCATACACAATATCCCAAATCTACCACAGTGGCATACACAATTCCCCAAATCTACCAAGGCGGCATACACAATGCCCCAAATTTATAATGGCGGCATACATAATGCCCCAAATTTATAACGGCGGCATACACAATATCCTAAATATATAACGGCGGCATACATAATACCCAAAATCTATCACGACGGCATACACAATGCCCCAAATATATCACGTTGACATACACAATGCGCCAACGCCATAGCACGAGGCTCCGCCATATCACATTACACCATAAATCACTTATTAAATAATTTTAGCTTTTTACAAAATAGTATATATTTGCGGCTGGTCAACAACCACCGATTCTTCTAAGCACACGCTCGTCCCAACATATGGATCAGGCAGACAAAATATATTTTCAAAACAAATATTGGAAAAACAAGCATTAAAGTTTAAAGTCTCACTTACCTTGCTAATGAAAAGTTCTCCAATCTTGCAATGTTCAATCAACCAGCCAAACGACCTTCAATGGTCTCAATCTATCTAAAATATTAATTAACGATATCAATGATGCTAGTCGGGGTCAAATCTCAATATACTTAACTTTCAGGCTTAAAGCTAAACCTCAACGCTCTATGCTTTAATATATGAACGTAAAGGTAAAACCATATCTCAACATCACAATCTAAATAGATACTCTATATATAATATATCTTTATGAATAGCTCATGACTCATGGGTAGTAATTCAAAAAGTAAAGAAATATCGTTACCTGCAACTTGTAGTTATCGATGTTATAACAAAACTGATGCCTCTTAGCTTTTCTTTTGCATATATAATTCTTTGTAGCTAAAACTGTTTCTTTCCCAAAGATAACTTAGAAGAATGAATGGGTGCAAAAGCCAAATCAATTGGCATCTTAACCTCCACGTGAAGAGTGCCGTCATTGGTTCCCGTTTTCGCAAATCCCTTATTAGGCACAATAGATAAACACTACATGTTAATTTACGCTCTTAGATAACCTGCCCCTTAAATGTATAATATGGGCTTGGCCCGTTAACTAAATAATCAATCTATATCACCTAGTTATGTGTAGTATAAAATTCAATCAACTAAACAATTATTATTTTATTGAGAATAATTGTATATTAGTACCATATATATTATACAAGTATAATCAATACCCATTTCGATATGTAACATGTTAAAATTAATAACTTTAGTTTAAATAAATTACTTAAAAGTTCACTCTTAAAGTGTCGGATATTACACATTGCATTGGATGACCTTTTGTTGTAGTTCTTCTTGTCAGGAACTTGTTCCTTCTTTCTGTTTCTTCTTTCAAATTTCTCCTTTTTCCACTCGACTTTTCACATAGGACAGTTCTTGACCATGTGGTTCTTTTTTTCCACATTTGAAGCATCCATCAGTCATCTGCAAGTGATCTCTTCTCCTCTCCTTCCATAAAGGATAATAGTAATCATTGAATAGTGGTATCCTAGTGGTGGATTGCTCTTTACAGTTTTCAGGTAGTGCACTCAGCTTGATATTTTCCTAAGATGTTAGCCTCTTCAAGGATAACCCGCTCTGATACCAGTTGTTATTTTATACTTCAATACCATACGGGGGGGGGGGGGGTCTAATTTTTTGCGTACACGAATTATAGAAGGACCTAGTTCTTCTATGCGTTCCTTATACTACAGTTGCGGAATAAATAATGCAGAAAATAAAGAACGCAATGATTTTTACATGAAAATACCCGGCTCAAAAGGTGAAATAAACCACGACCTACTACCCAGTAGTATTTTTCCCAAACACTTCAATACAACTTTGAGCCAGCAACAAAGTTTACAAACTCTTGCAAAACTAACTTAAACAATACAACCAGAGTTTACAACCAGAGTTTACAACCTCTTGCAAACCTAAGGATTAATTCTAACCCTTATAGCAACACGCTATTAGTTGTTGCGACCACTTCAAGTTAACTCTAACTTGAAAAATACAACTCAGCTACCTAGTACAATTTGCTTCTTAGAAAGCGGAAAAGTACAACTCAAAACGCCTACTATACTTTGAACTATAAATAAATAAAGACACATGAAACTCTTTATGGAGCTGGTTCTTCAATCTGGTTCGTGTAGCTTCAAGATCTCCCTCTTAAATCTCACAGGAATTGCTCACAAAATGCCTTGCTATTTTACTCTCAATTCGTGCTTAACTTCAGTATTTGTGCATCGATCACCTATAAAAGAGAACACAATTGGTGTGTATATATATGGATTAACTAGAGTTCGAATGCTCTACTCTTCCTTGGTAGAAAAGTTCTAGTCAACTTCAACTTCTAACTTTTTCTTTATCTTGAATATAGTTCTCTTTCAAGCAAGGGGTCCTGCTCTTTATCAAATATGCAACATTTTCGTTCAGGTAAAATAGATATAACCCTTTTGCTTGATTTTGTCCATCACCTATGTACACTGTTCATAGACCTAATTTATGCATGTGTTCTTTGTCATTCATCAAAACCAAAACCGCTCAGGTCTAACATATACGGTACATGGCATAGAGATAGTATGATCTTTTCTAGATATGAATTGACAGTTTTAAAACAAAGACCGCTTAAAGTACGTACAGATAATAGCCATCAGTTGGTTGCAACTTGCAAAATCGTGTGCACAGACCACAGTCAGCAGAGGCTTACTCGCGCCAGCTCCCGATTTTATCATTAACTTGGGTCCATGTAATTAAGGTTTGTCCATTAGGAAAGCAACCCTTCCCAATTGTCACTGGTTAAATCAAATTCTCGTTTTGAACTCATTCAACTTGAATGTGATTTCCTTCAATAAAATTAATCTGTAGACTTTACTATCATGCGATACTTTTGGTTGAACTCTCTAGCAAGATACTCTTGTAACAATATCTGGATAGAAATCCAAAATTTCTTCCAGTTTTGCAAATATCGCCCAAGTGGTCGAAATACAAATTTTCGCTCAGTTTCAAGATTTAACAGAAGTTTAGCATTGCAAATCTTTACACTATCAATGTAGTTTAACATTTAATAGTAGGCTAGTTGCCCTTTTCACTAGGCAACCAATTAACACAGGTTTACTTATAATTCCGTATAAATAACATGATTATGTAAATATATTTTTTTATATCATCGGTTTATAAAATTTAAAAAGTCACAGAAAATCAATAACTATTGTTCGCGAAGAGCGCAAACGACTTTTCTTAATTTTCTTTTATTTTTTCGTTTCACGGGGGTTAAATTAGGAGATACTTGGCACTATGGGAAAAGAAAACAGAAACAGGGATATATAGGGGACCAATGAGCGGGGCGGATCCAGGATTCAGATTTTTATGGTTCAACTTTTAAGGTTTTTAGCATTGAACCCATTATATTTTTAAAGTTGTAAGTTCATATTTATTATTTTTACAATTTTAATGAATTTTTAAACATAAATTATTATGGGTGCATTTGAACTCGTCCCTTACACACTTATATCCGCCCCTGCCAATGAGCAACTACAACTTCACTCTGTAAATGCTTTTGTTTATTGATACTATTGGATAACACACAATTCGATTTTGCAGCTTGCGCTGAGTGAAATAAACCAAGTACAAGAGTAGTACATAAAAGGGGACAATATACAATCAATTGATAGCAGAGCAAACTTTACGAATTTCACCATTACTGCCAGTCTTAACTTCAATATTGCTCATTTTAACCATGGACCTGCCAAACTCCACGCCGAATGTCAATCCAAGCAATCCCCTAATACCTAAAAACCTTTGGACAAACACCCGTGTAGAAGCATCGGTCCAAAGCTTCTGGTCTGATTCCAGAACTCCACGACCATTCCTGAGGTTGGAGAAATACGAAGTGTCGAAATTGTTTACGCTTCCAGTGTCTAGTCCCACACGCCTTGAGGCATCCCCATTTTGTGGACATAATGCTCTAAGCTGAGGAAGAAAGGTTGCATCTATTGAAGGGTCAGGGCCACCAGTGGAGTTGAAATTGAATAGTCTGTCTCTGATCACTGCGCAACCTGCAGTTCCAATAGTGTGCGCACCTAGCCACACAAAATTAAGCATTGATTATACACACAAGGGTTGATGTATTAGTATCTCTTTGATGGCTACTATCATTTTATATGACAACCTCCTCTGGGCACGATGTTAGAAAATAAAAGATTTTGACACGTACAAAAAGTATCATAGGATTTGAGTATCGTGTTAAATTGCCATGACAATTTTATCGTTATAAGAACATGCATGTCATTATATTAAAGATAAAAATAAGAAATTTGTAGTTAAAATAGTTCCCACTTGCTTTCCTATGCTAACAAATAATTAAAACATTAGTACTATGTTATACTCATTACTTACCAGTAAGGGCAACAAGATCTTGAGTGTTGAGACCCTTTTTAAGAAACTTTTCCTTTTGAATATCCACAGAATCAAAAAAAGCTGGCAGGTCACCCGCATCAGCTGCTCTCGAAACTCGCCCATCTCTACGTCCCGTAGGCACAGACCATGTCAGTCCCCTAGTCTGCATCAACAATAGTAGATTATTACTACAAAGGATTTAGCTTTGTTATATTTTACACCATAAGCATATTTTAACACGTTTTAGTAGGTAATTTGCATTACTTTTCAGGTCATAAATAAATTCCTAAACATTTTTAATGTATATAAGTAAAACTCTATTATGGATACATGCATGGGACCATACAAACAATTTACCATTCAAGCATGGTCGCATAAGTTGGAACGGAAGAAATATACGTTTAGATATGTGTGCTTGTATATGGATGGATAATAAGAAGCGTAAAATATATAAGAAAATGGGGGAGATATTCTTACCACAACAACGGAATCACGAGCAGCAAGAGCAAGAATATCAGCACAGGAAACAACTCCAGGACAGATAGCTTCAATTTGCGTCTTAGCATCCTCAATAACGTCGAATCCTTTCAAATTTCTATTTGGGATAGCAGTTCTCTCAGCGTCTGAACCATCAATGAGGATAGAACCATCACAACCTAGTACAAAACAATCATGGAAGTGCATTCTCAGGATTCCTGGTGCCACCGTTGGATCAGACTGAAAATGAGCCCTCACCGTTGATTGAACTATTGATTCGGCCCTTGGGCACGTACTGGAATAAAATCCAACACGGGTTCCTTGGCCTAATACCATAGTCACATCTATGGCTAGCACTAGAATAACCATAAACATGGCAATTTTGTTAATTGAATGGTGATAGTACTCCATGGTACGTGTTAACAGTATAAACGAATTCTGAGATTTGAGTAAGTAAATTTCTACTCTTTTTTGTGTGTTACTTAATGATTGAAATTGTATAAGAAACCTGGACATATTTATAGGCACAAGTGAATAAAGAAAAGATTGAGTAGTGATTGCAGTAGAAGACCATGTAAGAAAAGTCGGCTCTCAGCTCTGAAGATGATTAATTAAAGGGCCTACGCGTTTGAAATTTCTGTTCTTTATTAATTACGAGGAGAGTGGGGGATCAAGATTTCAATGCGATTTGGAGGAATGAGTTGGCATGCATCTAAGTAGCAGCTTTGATTATATTCTGTCTTGTCTCTTTTAATTAGTCAAATTTGTAATTTGAGGAATATTAATGCTTATCTTGCATGTGATAAGCTTACATGTACATTAATGGGAAATTTTCTAAAATATGGAGTATACTTTTTGACAGAAAAGTGAACTATAGGACTTATGAGTTGCGATTTGATTATGCTTCCATTAATCGAATATTGCAAAATACTAAATATGACCAATAGAGTTGGTTTAAGACGCTCTTAATATAGCTCCAAATGACAAATTCTCATGTGTCTCCTGCCATTTTCCCTATTCTAAGCAAATAAAAGGTTAAAACCTCCAATAGTCAAAACATATTACTCCTCCGTTCACTGAGCATGAACTTTAATAAAAATGAATACTTTTGAAATTTGTCGTGCTAAACAAATCTAAAAAGAGCCTAGAGTATTGTTAAAATATTATGGTATAATCAGTTTTCACACTGGTCAATGAAAAATAGGCAGCGTTTACCAAGTCAATGAAAAATAACCACTATTTTGCTGCAACAGGGACCGGTCCAGTATAATACGGGAGTTCTGGTGCATTTGTGTACGAACTCCAGCATATTATGCTGGACCGGTATACTTTGCTAACTCCTGTAAAATTTGCGGGAGACTGGAGCACCAGTGCTCCAAACTCCAGTATATTATACTAGACAATTATACTTGCTGGAACTCCCGTAAAATTTGCGGGAGTTCCAGCATAATTATGCTTGAACTCCCGTAAAATTTGCGGGCGTATTTTTTCGGATTTTGAACAGTGTTTTCGCTCAGATTTAAAGTGGCTAAATTTCGATGACTTTTGAAACTTGGCTATTTTTCAACGACTAGTGGTAAATCTGGCTATTTTTAAATTTCTTGCTAGAGTATTTGTGTGGTTATAAACGCTTCTATTAAGGCAGAATTATAAGTTTAAGCTAAATTGTTACCAAATCTAAAAAAAGTTCATTCTTTTTGGAACGTACCAAATAGGAAATAGATTCACATACTGAAACAGAGAGAGTATTAGTTTCATGTTTTTATTCCACCAACCTTTTAATTAGGGTTGTTCATAAAAATCCGAAAATCCGAACCAAACCGAAAACCAGACCAAACCGACCAAAAAAACCGATACTTTTTGGTTTGGTTTGGTTTGGTTTTGGTTTTGAAATTTAAAATCGATCAAATTTGGTTTGGTTTTGGTTTTAATTAAAAAAACCGAATCAAACCGAATATAGGAGTAGCTATTTTAAATTTATTACTACACCTATATATATGTATACTTTTATACAAAGTTTTAAAAAATTATAATAAATATTAATTGTTTGCAATTTTAGTACAGTTATTTACCTTTACATTCTAGTTTAATTGGTAGTTTTCTTTTGTTAAGTGTAAGAATCTATTTCATGTTAAAAATATTATATTTGTAATTGAGTCCTTAAATTATTCATCACTATTTGATTCAATTATCATCAATATATCATGGTAAATAATAGATTTCTCAAAGGGCAATTGATTTGATAGTGTTACGTTGAAAATGTGATCATCGAAATGTGTGTTTGGTAGTGTATGTCTTATATTTAAGAAAAAACCGACAAATAACCGAAAAAACCGAAAAACCGACATAAACCGAATCGAGAAAAAACAGACCTAATTGGTTTGGCTTGGTTCTAATATTTGAAAAACCGACTTACTTGGTTTGATTTCTTTTTAGGAAAAAAACCGATCCAAACCGAACCATGAACACCCCTACTTTTAGTGCTTTCGTTTTTTTTTTTTCAGGATCAGGAGAAAAACGAAAAAAAAAAAAAGAGTTTTATTGCCATTAAAGCAAATCGGTATGCGTGGTGAACTTTTTGTTGAGGAATGATTCGTATATATATATATATATATATATATATATATATATATATATATATATAAAAGATAGTGATATTTGTAATATTGCAGATTGGATTAGTGTGTTAATGCTTTGTTGGTGGCATTGCAAATACTAGAATAAAACGCTTTGTAAAGCTAAGTTCAAAGAGAATTAATTCATAGTTACTAATAAATTGACCACTTCACTTTAATTTACTCCGTTTATGTATACATTGACTATATATAGATGGAAGGAAAACGTTTGATTCTCTAAATGTTATAATTAAAAATCTGAATTAACAAAAATAGAGGTAGTGCGGTGCGTGTTTATAAAGCAGATAAAGTTCATGAGGAGATGATCCAAGAGATTTGGAGTAATCAAACAAAGTTATCTTTTCAATCGAGGAAACTACAAGCATGTATAGCATTTTGGAATTTGAACAGATCAAGTGTGGATTATTTTAGACCTCATTTCTTTTGTTTGATCTTTAGGTAAAAGGTTTTACCCTCACCGGAATTATTCCTCCTATATTTCCCTAAGGTCGGATAATCAATAATATGTATATTCCCAATTAGAAATGGACAGAAAAAACATTTACCTGGCAAAGACATTCAATCTTCAAGTGACGCTACGAGAATATGCCAATTAAAAATGATTTTTGCTTTTAATTTACTTATCCATTTTAGCAAATCAAAAGAGGTTTATTATTTCCTCCAATATTACCTTTACTATTTAGTATCCAAAGTTCCCAAATTTATTGAAGTTACAATTTTAGTAACCATAATCAAAATAATTTATTCCCTCCGCTCACTTTTACTTGGCATGTATAATAAAAATTAATGTTCATTTATACCTGACATTTTACGCATATCAAGAGAAGACAACAAATTTTTCTCTATTATTCATTTCAAATCATTTTCTCAAATTCAACAAAATATACATCAATTAATATAAGTATTATGGTTTATTATTTCTTAAGGGGTATGAAAAGTTAAAACGTGCCAAATAAAAATGTCGGAGAAAATAGTAAAATGATCCCTTAATAAATAATTTTTCGCTGGAAGAAAAGGATGGAAACACTATAGATCCTCCTAATTTGAGAGGGATAAAAAAAAAATAGGGCGTGTCAAGTGATCCCTTAATAATGTGCGTGTGGGCCGATTGAATACATGACATCTAAGTCATAATTGGGGTATCTTAACTTTAGTGTCATTGACACATAATTACTTGTTTATGCAAGGACAAGAACGTTTACATATCTCGTCACTTGCGTAGAATAATCAGAATCTCTTCAAATTGTGTCATGGTAGAAGGACGACCCATTGGGAATGGATAGTGTATCCGATATTGATGTGATGTTTGATGGTAATTCTGTAGCAGAGTCAAACTAATTGCTGATTTGTGGATAGCTTATTCCATGCAATAAGGAGTAATTATGGCCAAAACTTAGAGCGATAATTCCAGAAATTTATGGGAGTGGAATGTACTAAACCAGGTTGGTTCAGTTTTTTTTTATCAAAATTAAACTAAAGCAAACCAATTATATCGATTTGAATTGGTTTGGTTTTTTGTTATTTTTTTCGGGTTTTTTTGTTAATTAAATTATTTCAATTTTACTTCATTAAATTTTTTATAAGTAAATCTATGTTTAGTAAATATTTTAAAAATGACAAAATGTTAATAAATTAAAATATTTTAATTGGATAATTTACTTAGTAACACATGGTAGTTATTTTTTAATCGTCAGACAATAATTTGTCGTCGATATACACTTTCAAGGTTCATCGAATTTAGTAATGAAACATAAAAATCAATATGATATCTAAATTATAATATCACTTCAAATTCAAAAAGATATAAGAATTTAATAAATCATGACATATGAATACGGAAGAACAAAGAGATTAATACATTTCAGTAACACTTGATAAAACTGTAATCATACAACCCACTATTTTATGGTAAATAAATATGGAGCACTTCATATTCTATTAAATATTATATTCCGTAAGAAAATGCCAAATATTTGTAGATATTTTTTTTTAAAAATTCTATATAAAATCTTAAAAGTATATATAAAAATTGTACATGTATATGTCGGTTTGGCTCGAATTTTTTTTTACTCAATACTAAACCAAATCAAACTAAACCTAGTTGATTTTTTTTTATTGATTTGATTTGACTTTTCGGTTTGTATCTCGCTTTCAAATAGAACGGATGGAACTACCACCGGTCTCGGATGACAGGAAAGTGCAGGCCTTCATTTAAGGCCTGAATGAGCGAAGCTCGGTGGCCTCGAGGCAGCTAAAAAACTGGTTAAGTACACCGCCGTGACCTGGACAGACGTCCACAATCGATACCGATCAAAAATCAGGGTCGAAGATGACCAACTGGGAGCCCTCTCGGGCTCAGTATACCCAAGCAGGCTCTTAGCGAAGGAGCCAAAGCCAAACAAAGAAAGGTATCAGCCATACACCGAAGACAGGAGGAACGCCCCGAGGTGCAACCCACCTCGCAATGATCGAAAGGTAGACCGAGGATAGAATCCTCCGGGATAGATCAATAGAGTCAGGATCGATATAAATACGGGGCCAACTGAGGCACCTCGCTTATCAGAATACAACTTCAATGTCGACGTATCGGACATCGTGTTCGCCATCAGCAAAATTAGGGACACTAGATGGCCCAGTCCTATACAGTCAGATCCTTCTCAAAGGAATCATAACCTAGTATGTGAATTTCACAACACACACGGCCGTAAGACCGATGATTGACACCAGCTCCGAGAAGAAGTAGCCAGGCTACTCAATAAAGGTCACCTCCGAGAGTTCTTAAGTGACCGGGCTAAAAATCAGTTTCGGGAAAGAGAGGCAACAAGAATAACAAAATGAACGAGCCATAACATTTTATTCACACGATCTTGGGGGGCATCGATGCTCCCCAGGAGCCCGTGATGAGAAAGACTAAATTATCCATCACCAGAGAAAAGCGAACTTGGGGATACATACCCGAAGATGCCCTCACATTCAGCGAAGAGGACACCGAGAACTTGTCTCAACCTCATAACGACGCACTAGTAATCTCTTTCCTCGTAAATACATTTCAAGTAAAACCTATACTCGTGGACCCAAGTAGCTCGGCCAACATTATCAGGTCGAGGGTAGTAGAGCAGCTCAGACTGCTCGACGGATTCAACATGGCAAGTGAAACAACGAAAGGAGAAATCACCCTCCCAGTCAGCGTGGCCGGCATGACCCAAAATTTCAAATTTCATGTCATCGAAGGAGACATGAGGTACAACACCTTGTTCGGACGACCGTGGATAAACTTCATGAGAGCAATACCATCCACCCTCCACTAAATGACGAAATTCTCAACAAAGGATAGGATTAAAACCGTCTACGGGGAACAAGACGCGGCAAGGGATATATTGGCAGTGCACGATGTGGCATCGACACCAATACCTCTACTCACAAAAGAGCTAAAGGGTAATCAAACTACATCTTCGGCTAAGCCTGATTAAACATAGCAGAGGAGCGTACCACATCCTCATTACAAGCGACACAGACATATCAGACTTTGGAACATCGCCGGCGCATCCCACGCTAAGGTATAATCATCTCCCTTTTTATTTTATATTTCATACTAACCCTTATGCATGCGTACGATAAAAGCAGTCAAAATGGCAACCGAGCCCGAAGACCTTAAGGTTTTAAACCATCTATTGCACTCTTTTCCTTCAATCGAGTTTTTATCCCGAAGAGAATTTTTACCGGCAAGGTTTTTAACGAGGAAACATCCACATGCTACCTAAGGAAGATTAGACAAGTATTCCATGCTTCTTTTGCAATCAACCTCGAACACTTAAGGGTACCCCCCACCCAGGAAGGCCATCCACTCGGAAGAACCAAGAAACGCCAAATGGGGTCCTAGTAGGAAAATGATGTACCGGGCCAAACGATCGAATGAACCGTGTCAGTATAGTCGGGCCCCCGACGGCGAAAAATGTATTCTTGTGCCAATTAATCAAAGAATACCTTTTGCCAAAGCATCTCATTCTCCAAAGGAAACTTAACATTTTCCCAAAAATAATTCCTCTATCAAGAACGTCCCAAATACCCAGTGACTGGCGTCAATAATTTGGCATTCACATGACCTTAGGGTCGAAACTCCAAATACATAAGCCCTCATTGAGGCAGCATGAAAATCATGAAACATCTCCAAGGCCAAAAGTGCCCCGAACACTTGGGGAGTGACGTCAATATCTCAAAAATCGCATGACCTCAGGGTCAGAATCTGCGAAATCATAAGCCCTCAATGAGGTAATACCAAGCTCACGAGTAATGGCTCTCGAGCCAAAACAACCTCGATGACTCGGAGACTGTCGCTAATCGCCATTTGTTAAAAAACTTGAGGCCATAAGACCCCGAACGAGAAGACTCAGTCTCGTAAGACCTACATAAGGCAGCAAAAAATTTGTAAGACCTCAAGCAAGGTATGAACCATACTTGTACCAAGTACCTACAAATTGTAAGACCTCAAAGGCATGAGAATTTTGATAGACCTTACTATAGGCATAAACTCGATCCCGAACTTAAAGCTATATATCGAACTTGTAAGACCCCTAAAAGGCATACCCTCGATATAGACGCCTAAACTACTTCATTAGGGATCAAAATGGCTCCGGCCAAGCACAAATGACTATGGTCATAAGGCTGTACCAGCAAAACTAACACGACTCAGGGACACCCGGCCATTGCTATAAAATCACAGGCCTTTAACTACTTCGAATCTACTTTGAAAAGAACCGGTTAAATAGGCTACCCTCAACACAGGGAAAAGAGCTTCGACCATATTAGATCCACATCACGAGCTTCGAGATACTCAGCCTCAGAGCCAAACCTCCCGAGGTGCTCGATCATCGCCAGAAAACGACTCAAAATTGAGGTTCTTCCCGAACCAATGAAGGGTCAGGCAAAAACTACTTCAACAAGTCCTTAGCGAGGGAAAAATAAAGCCAATAAAAGGTCACTTCAACCCAAAGCGTAAGAGTCATTATCGCCAGCTTACATTAAAAGGCCGCATCGGCTCAAGGCATAAGAGTCATTGTCGCTAGCCCACACAAATCTAAAAACTTGAGGGTCGATTGAACTCGAGTCGAAACCCGACTCGGAGACTGAAACCAACATAGTTAACTACATATGCCTAAGAGCAAGGCATAAGAGCCATTGTCGCCAGCCCATACAAATTTGAAAACTTGAGGGTCGATTGAGCTTGAGTCAAAACACAACTTGGAGACTGAACCCAAAATAGTTAACTACATATGCCAAAGGGCAAAATGTAAGATCCATTGTCGCCAGCCCATACAAATTTCAAAACTTGAAGGTCGATTGAGCTCGAGTCGAAACCCGGCTCGGAGACTAAACCCAAAATAGTTGACTATATATGCCTAAGGGCAAAGTGTAAGATCCATGGCCGCCAGCCTAATAAGCCTCAGGGCCACACACACATAAAAGGTCGCTTCGACTCAAGGCGTAAGAGCCATCATTGCCAGTCCGTGCAAACATAAAGGCTTGAGGGTCAAATGCGCTCGGGTCGAAACCCGACTCAAAGACTAAACCCAAAATAGCTGATCAAAACATGTTTAGAAACAAAAGCGTAAGAGCTTGAACGCCAGCTTGTGCTAAAGGTCGCATTGACCAAGCACGTAAGAGCCTATGGGCTGGCCTAATAAGCCTTAGGACCGTACCACAAATCTAAGGATTCCTGCCAAATCAATGACCAGTCCGTCTGGACGAATTCAAGACAAAAAGAGATACAAAGGAAATAAAGCAATAAGGTTTTTCTTTTATACACATATATGAAAAAGCACAACCTCTATCTACAAACATGCTTCAAGAAATTCCATATACAGACGGAAATATCTATGCCTTCCTACCCCAGAGGGTTATGGCCCGCCAGCCTTATCTTTACTTTTTTCAGTATCAGACAGCAGCTTTTGAGCATCACGCTCGTTCACTCTCGCTCACACCAACTCTTTCGAGAGAATGAAACTCCTTGCACGGATCTCTTTGAGAGTCTTTCTTTGAGACCTGTAACGAGTATATTCTTTGATCCTCTCCTCACGGGCGAGGGCCCTTCTCAGTTCAGCTTGAGCATCGATAGCATCCTTCAAATAGATCACCATCTTTTGGTCAGCCTTAGTTCAGCTCACTGTAGTTTCAGCCTGGGCATCAACGATCTCGGCCCTTACCTTTGAAAGTTTAGACTGAAGCTTCGCAATCGTATTTGCTTGAACCAAAGCATTGTCATGAGCTAAACAAAGTTGGATCTCACAGGCGGGAATTTTAGCCAGAGCACTCTTCTCCTCTAGAGCTCGGACCTCCGCCTGAGCTCTTAGCTCATCATGTTCGCGCTCGGCTCGACCAGCCTTACCCTGAAGGCGCTCCAAGGCCTCTGCCTTTTTTTGCAACTAAAATAAATAAAATGTTAGCCTCGGAAGCCAGAAGACGGAACGCACACTCGCCCGGGATAGAAAGTTACCTGCTCTTTCAGGTAGCTCTCATAATTCATGCTCCAGCTTACTTCGTACCGCAAGTGTGCCATCTCGACTTCCTTTTCATCGGAAAGCATCCTGGACTTAAGCTCGTCGAAGGCTTGCAAAAGAAAACCCAATAAGGAAGGGAAAACGTGAAACTCAAAGGGCCTATACCAAAAACTTACCACGAAATGAAGCCACCGCGATTTCTCGAAATCTAACCGCACATCAATTAACCTAGTTCCCTCGGCTCCGATAGAGCACGATCGCTCGAAGTATGCAACCTTGGGCTCCTAGTACCCCTCAAAGTATTTTCAGCAAAAAGAGAGGCGGGCGACATAAAGAAACCATCCCTTCAAAATCAGGGACCATGGGCGCGGCAGGCTCAGATGATGCTTCTGCTCCAGAGTCCCGGTCCAGTTTTGCCTTGCTTTAAGTGCCATGATCCTGTCAAGGCACCTTCCGCTTACTATTATCATCATTTAGCTTGGAAGCTAGCAACTTTTCCCCCTCTTCAAGGGAGAGCTGCCTCGCATGGGGAGGCCCTCTTATTCCTACAATAGCATGGTTAATACACAGAAAGGGAAAATGCTTCTACAAGTGAAGGAAAAAAAAGGAAAAAATAGAGCAACACCCACCATGATGTTTCGCTTCCCATATGCCCCGGGACAAGCCACTTGCGCTTGTTGCAAGTCGATTGTGTCGCTAGCTTTCGGACCTAATCCGGAAAATCATGAACATCACCCCACACCCACAAAACCGCTAGAAAAAAAGAAAAGGAGGCACGGTTACAAAACCAGCCTTCACCATAAACAAAGCTATAAAGGCACGGGATGTATCACTTACGTGTATAATTCCATTCCTGAGGGAATGACATAAACTTCACGGGGATAATGTCAGTGGTGCGCACACAAACGAATCGACTCATCCACTTCCGATCTTCGTCCTCCTCGTCATCGATGACGAAGGGCGTAGTTAACCGGCATTGCTAGGCTAGCAGACCCCGATGGTAAAAGGGCCGATACAACCTGATGAGATGACTGAGCATAAATTCAAGCCTCGCTTTCTCCGCAAAAAACCTCATCATAAACACTATTCGCCAAAATGACGGATGGATCTGCGCCAAGGTAACCCGATACTTTAAACAAAAGTCGAGAAGAACCCTACCAAGGGGGCCCAACGTGAAAGGATACGTGTACACATTTAGGAACCCATCGGTGCGGTCCATGATGCCTTCAACCGGGGAAAGTATCTGTAATGCTACTTCCTCCCCCCATTCGCAGTCTTCTCTCATTAACCCAATATGGTCTTCTCTTATCGAATAAGTAATCTCCAAAATACTCTCTCGCTGGTCCTGAACACCAGAGACGGAACTCTCCCCTCTCTGCCGAACAGACCCTGATATATCAGTCATGATGGTGGCGAAATCGAAAAACTAGAGTGGATATTTGTGCAAGTACGGCGGTGCTGAAATGACAAAAAGCTTAATACGGAAAAAGAAGGGTAACTCCTTAAAATGGTAGGGTCTCCCAAGAAGCAGAAGCGACCCTATATATATATGAAGAAACGGCAACGGTCTGCTTTTATAAGAAGCCAACGACTTCGCTGCAAGTCCCGAGGGGGTACCTGACCTCGAGGACCTCCATCAACGGAAAGTTAGGCCCCAGGAGGCCGACGATATCATCGCCAGTCTTGAGGTGGTACCCAACTTTGAGGACCTCCATCAAAGGAAAGTTAGGCCCTAGGAGGTCGATGATATCATCGCTAGTCCTGAGGTGGTACTGGACCTCGAGGACCTCCATTAAAGAAAAGTTAGGCCCAGGAGGCCGATAATATCATCGCTAGTCTCGAGGTGGTACCCGACCTCGAGGACCTCCATCAATAAAATGTTAGGCCCTAGGAGGCCGACGATAGTCCCGAGGTGGTAACCAACCTCGAGGACCTCTATTAACAGAAATTTAGGCCCCAGGAGGCCGATGATATCATTGCCAGTCCCAAGGTGGTACCCGACCTCGAGAAACTCCATCAAAGGAAAGTTAGCCCCAAGAGGCAGTCAATATCATTTCTAGTCTTGAGGTGGTATCTGACCTCGAGGATCTCCATCAAAAGAAAACTAGGCTTTACATCATCTCCAGTCCCAAGGTGGTACCCGACCTCAAGGACCTCCGCCAAAAAAAGTGAGTTAAGCTCCAGGAAACCTATAACATCATTACAAGATTAGAGATGGTACCCAGTTTTGAAGGCTCATCCCAAGAAGAAAAAATGAGCACCTCGAGCTCCGTCCATAAGGGTTCAACCTTAGGATATCATCTAAATCTTGGCAACCCCTCATCTGGGACCTATCTATAACACCTTAAAGGTTATCTTCACTAAGTTCAAAGCAAGTTTCCAGATGCATGAAGCTAACTCTCATTCGGGTACTGCTCTCGAAAGTTTAGGAGCAGCCCTTATCATTGGGCCTCCGAAGCTAATTCCCCTTCATAGATTACCGCAAGGTATAAGTGATAAGTTATGGTTTCAAGGCTCGAGGTATTATTTTCATACAGCTCAAAGTAAGGGTTTCGACTGCTCGAGTTTATAGGACAAATTCAAGCTTGGTCCGAGGAGCGGCAGAGGGTTCCGAGGGGAGCCGTTTTTATCGGTCAAACGTCAGAAAAGATAATTGCATCTGGGTTCGACATAGGCAGAAACCGACAGGGTCATACGTTCAAAATCTCCATAAATATAAATGAAAGGGAATATAGTTAGCATCGAAGATACAATTGAAGAAAAGCCCTTTGTATTCATAAACATTCGGTTATAAAAACCCACGAATGGTCTTTACATATGATTACAAAAGCCCACGAGGGGTCCTTACACAGAAATAAAGAAGCAAAAGGGCATACATATAGTAAAAGCCTAGAGCCTAGTCTATTCTCAAAAGTACATCTCCGATAGCTGCATCTCCGAGCACCATCTCCTCGAACATGTATCCTCGACGGTGATATATTCGACCGCCACCTTCCCTAGGTTCCCATGTTGATCCAACGGAATAATACCTTCGAGGGCAAAGATGAAGAAGAGAAAGGGGGGAAGATAAAGAAGAGGAAGGTGATGCAGAAGAGGCCAAAAAAAAAGAGACATAGCCCGTCGAAGCCAAAGGTTGAAGATTCGACGTGCCCCAACCCTACTCGCATGACCACTTCGAGTCCACCTTCCGGGACATCGTGTCGTGCAAGTCTAATGGCTTGTTATGCCACTTTATCCCTTGGGAAACACCCAGGGGATGAAGTTCCACACCAGGCCATGGTAGGAGAGTGAGCAGCGGTATATAATCTAAATGCTCTCCCGAGCAGTAGTGTATAGTCCAAACACATTACTGAGTTGGAAGAAATTGACTCCTTTGTCTCGAGCCAACAACGACAGTAGTAACAACAGTAACAATGACAAGAATATCGACGAAAACAGTGTAATCCCGCTCGGCAAGAGATAGCCCAAGCAGAGGGCTGAGGCATGGCTTATGGAGGCACCGCCATCTAACCTCAAAGCCATGGATCCCAAACATGGTAGGTAGCTATGGAGGAAGATAGTGAGAAGAAAGGGGTGAATGAATGAAGAAAGGCAGTTGGATAAAGAGGTAGTACCGGAAGACCCCCCATTTATAGGGGTAATAACACGTCCATCAATGCCTTCGAAAGACGGATCGGCAGACGCAATCAATGCATTGTCAAAAATTGAATCGACGATGGTACTGTCACTTTGGAGAATGTGAATCGATAGTGCATTGAATGACGCCGAAAAGACAAGTCCATGGGATGTCCCGGTTATCGTGAAGGCTTACATCACATGTTACATCATCAATTGATGTCATCGCGGGAAGCCCGAAGAGTTGGGCATCAAAATCGTTTCTCATTGCTTCGTTCTAGGAAACGTAGAGGCTATCTGTATAACGACGAAATCAGAGGATCTAATTTCTCGTCATTAAGGTACTTCGGGAGGTCACCTCAAAGGCTCGAGGCCACAGTCGAGTATCCTCCCTCGAGGGTCGTCGACACTCGAACCAAGATAGTGATGACCACGATTATGATAAAAACGGGGAGTTCCCAAGGCACATGTCTTAGTCTGACAAAGCCTAGCCAGTCTACTCTAAACCCGAATCAGGGTGTTATGTCTAGTTGTCCCATCTCCATATCTTTACAATTAATACAGTTTGTACTATGTAGGGACCCCCTTCCTATATAAAGAGGATCCTTATCATTTTGTAGGCTCCTGTTGCTTCAGCTGCTCCACACAAAATATAGAAGAACATTCTCTTTGCTGTCATTTATTACATTCATATTTGTTCTTCATTTATTGCTATATTGGCCATAAAGAGCCTTTGTTGATTATCTTATAACTTTTAGCCCTACCCCGATTACCCTTGATAGCTCGAGCCCGAGCCCTGAAATCGACCTCGAGGCCCCGTATCGATCAGCCCGAGGCCCCGATTGATAACCTATCGGTTTTATTATCACTATATCTTTAGCTCTTATTTCGTTTCTAAGTCTCACACATCTTGTA
The DNA here is from genome assembly GCA_026770625.1 of Nicotiana glauca. Classification (NCBI taxonomy): domain Eukaryota; kingdom Viridiplantae; phylum Streptophyta; class Magnoliopsida; order Solanales; family Solanaceae; genus Nicotiana; species Nicotiana glauca. The sequence continues at coordinate 85,537 of MU787384.1, forward strand.
TCAACTGCTTAACAACTAACATAAAAATAGATCACATATTTTTAGAGTCACATCAACCAATTTAATTGTTATTACTATTTTTGCGGTAAACAAAAGATTATATGCATATACAATAATACAAACAGGCTGTAACTTTCGTTCTTTAATTACATAAGCATGCATTCCACGTTATACTGCAGTTAGTGGCGAATGCAGCCCTTAAGTAACAGGTTTCAATCTCAATCTGACATTTATGACGCGGAGTAGATATATATGTTTAGTTCAATAAATATTTAACTACAATTTTAAAAGTACAATGAGTTAACTGCTAAAAACATTATCTTAATTAAATTCGTCTCTAACAACAACAGTGGTACTGAAAACACCTCTATTTCTTTAATTGAAACTATGTGAAATTGTACTACTATATATTTATTTTAACTTGTCAAATAACACAAGTGGCATACACAATTTAATTTCTCTAGGTACCCACCACGAGTCAGATTCGTTAAATCAAAGTAGGATAAACAAACAAGTGGATAACTCAAAATTTGGAGTTAGATATATAAGCTTTTTAAATTGACTTTAGATGTTTTTTTCTGAAAAGTCGTCTCAAAATGGTGGACATATTACATCCTTACATAAAAGCTGTCATATTCAGTATGAGTTAGGTGAAGAATTTTAAACGCGGTTCTGCTTGAAATAGTTGAACCCAATGATTTTGCATGAATTTGAAACGATCAGCTTTGGCCTATATATAACTGATTCAACGTTGACTCGGGAAAAGAGATTCACGGGATTTGTCCTCTTGTCTGCTACTACTAAAAGCTTATAGTACAGTTGTGTATTGTTATACGAATACTAGTAGTTAGAATCAAAGAATGCAGCGGAGTAAAATTCTAATAAGAGATCGATATTTAAAATTAGGAGTGTACAAATCGAACCGAAATACCGCACCAAACCGAAAAATCAGATCAAGCCGATTAAAAAATCCGACTCGTTTTGGTTTGATTTGGGTTGGTATTAAATAAAAAACCTGAACCAACCCGACATATAAATATATAAATTTATATATATTATTTAAGATTTTATATAAAATTTTCTTTAAAAATCTAGAAATATTTGAGATTCTCTTGCGGGATATAAATTTTAATAGAATATGAAATGCTCCATATTTATTGACTTTAAATAATAGGTTGTATGATCAACTTTTTATCAAGTGTTACTGAAATAGGTCTATTTCTTTGTTCTTACATATTCATATCATATGTTAAGATGTATTAAATTCTTATATCTTTTTCGAATGTGAAGTGGTTATTAATATTTAGGTATCATATTAATTTTTATGTTTAATTACTAAATTCGGATAACCTGAAAATGTATATCAACGAAAAATTATTGTCAGACAACTAAAAAAATAATTATTATGTGTTAACTAATGGAATTCTCGCATAAGAATATTTTAATTGATAGTATGTTTGTCAACTTTTTATATTTTTACTAAATAGATGTATAAGTATCAAGTATTTAACAAAGTAAGATTGAAATAATATGTAAGTAATAAAAAAACCCGAAAACCCGAAAAACCCGACAAAACCGAACCAATCCAAACCGATATAGTTGGTTTGGTTTGGTTTTGATTAAAATCGAACCAACCCGGTCCATGTACGCCCCTATTTAAAATTATGTTATAGGTTGCCATAATTAAGATTATGATCTACAAAATTGAACTAATTTTAACTTAAGTAGCATTTTCTTTTTACCTATATGGATAGTATAATTCTCCGACGAAATAGTAATTCAATTTAGACCTCATTTATTTTTTTTAAGATTAATACGTCTGAATCTGAATACACGTATGAATATCAAGATGTGTATTGAGATTAAGATATCTGAATTTGAATACACATCCGAATGTTAAAGATATGTATTAAGATCTGAATGCTAAATGATTTAGGTTGTTTGATTTATAACATCTGAATATATAAAATTTACCTTTATTTGAAAATTAATAAACATAAAATTCAAATAAAATACTAATTAATCTAATATTCCATTAATAAAATATATAGTATTTTAAAATATGATAATTGCTGGTGGTGATGACTAACGACAGTGCTTGTGAATGCCGACTAAAAGCGGTGGTTGGCGGTAGATTTGGTTGATGGCGGTAGTTTAGGGTAGTAGGCAGTGGTGATTGGCAGTGACAACTATTATGATTGAGGATGATGATGGTGGGTGGTGATAGTTAATAATAGGGAGTGGTGGTGGTGGAAGTTGTGATTGAGGAAGATGGCGGTAGTTTATAATGATGGGCAGCGGCAACTATGTTTGTTGGTGGTGATGAGGTGGTTAGTTATGGTAGTTGAGGTGGGTGAGTGTTGATTGTTGTTGAGAATGAAGGTGGTGGGGGACAGTGGGTGGTGGTAATCGACAATGGTAACGGCTATGATTGAGGATGATGGTGGTGGTGATTGAGTATGGTGGTGGTGGGTGGCATGGTGTGATAATGGTAGGCGGTGGCGCCAGTTAATAATAAATATGATGATAGCATCTTAATGAAATTAAGTCTCTGTTATAGATCTTAATCATACATACCTCTTCAAACTCATTAAGTGGTTGTGAAGTAAAAAAAAAAAAACAAATGCAATTAACGATTAAGATCCAACTAATTAAAATTCAGATTTATAAAAATAAACGCACTTGGTGTCTGAGATTTAAATAATTAAAATTCAGACCTCCATTACTTGCAAACAAACGAGGCGTCAATCCCCTTTGGACCACGTAACTTCGATCTGGCTTACTAGGTTTCATTCCATTTATTACAATTTTCCATTTGATTATTTCACTTCTATTTATTTTGATTAATTTGCAGATATACCCTTGCTTTCGATTAATAAATGTGTAGCATTTTCAATTTTATATAGGAGTTTTAAGTGTAAATTTTAAGAATATTTAGCATAATTACGTACATAGTCGTTCATTGTAAGACTTTGAACAACTTGAAAAGCTGTTATTGCAAGTACTAGAGAATGAAACTAAAGCCTTGCTCCTGAAATTATCCTTCCTTGAGTCTCTGCAAACGCAACCCCGTTGAAAGCGCTTTAAATTTCTTTTTTGATGAAGAAGACAAAGGAAATGTACCATTAATGGAAGACTTTTGAAAAGCTGTCATGTAAATGATGTAATGCCAAATTAAGAAATTGAATGTACCTACTTCAATTTTGAGTTATCCATTTGTTTGTTTTCCCTTCCCTTTTTTCGGTTTAATGAAGGTAAATACATGGTGTTGCTTTACCTAAAATTTAAGTTAGAGCGGATTTGCATTATCTTTGTTTCCTTTGTTTTCTCTACAAACCGCGGGGTGCTAAAACGTTCCACCAGCGGCTCTCTAAGGCTTCGATGAACCGGTACCTGCCACCAAAATATCGTGAAGGATTCAGTGAACGTTTTGAAAAAGACATTTTTAATACAGTAATATAGTGTGATATTATTCGCTTTTGGTCAAACCCGTACGTTTTCTTTCAAAAGATCTCACACTATTAAGATATCTCTACACCTTCTATGTAGGCTCTCAATCTTTTTAGCTATCTGTGTGCGAATTTGTTCGCACACCCAATAATCTCCCCCTCGAACTAAGTTTTATGTTGCTCACTACCACGATCCATGGGTTTCCCACCTTGAACCAAGTTCCACGTGGCCCATTGATCACACCCAACTATGCTTCTTAAGAGGTCTAGCAGTCATTGCAAATATAATCCGATTTACAAATCCGGAGTCGAATCCCACAGGGAATTAACTTACTAATCACAACCATTAGTTTCGCACGAATTCAAACAATCAACCTTCAGAAATATTAAACAACGATTTGAATGTTTACTAACTAAGAGAAAAGTAATTAAAATGTATTAATTTATAACTAACAGAGCAAAAGTTATAGACAAGATTTAGAAAAGTCTAGAGTTATGATTTCCCCTATTGTCGGAATCTCCCCCGCTACGTTTCCTATAAATTCGCCTAAGTATTCTCTACTGGTAGTGAGTACTTTGGGCGTTGTAACTCTCTTTCAAGCAACTACAATAATTTACTAGACGTATTCTCTCGATCTATGTTAGTTGTCTTTAAATCACCGCTCACTATGATCACACCAAGGTTTCGCTATCTCTAATCCTGCCTTTAAACTCTCCGTATTGATCTCTCAAATATGTTAGGAGTGGTGTTGTTCAACAACTAACTAAATGTGTACTGTTTCTCGAGCAGTACACACTAAATATGCACAGTTAATTGAGAGATTTTCAATCAACAACAACAAAAATATAGTTGCACAAGTAGAGAATGATCAACGTCAAACTTATATTTAAACGTAGTAAAAAATCATCCTTCTATATGTTCCATCAAACCCTAGATGAAAGAGTTTAGTCACTCATGGATGTATAAATAATCTTCATAATGTTCAAAGACAGTAAACTACAAAGTAAAGAGATAAACGTAGAGCAAACACGTTCGGTTCTTGCTCCACAATGCTCTGTAGCCTTTTTCTTCTCCAAAATAATGTCCAACCCTTTCTCAACTCGTTTAGGGAGTATTTATGTGTTAGGTCACGGTCCTTGAGTCCAAATCCGGGTCGGAACCTTTTAATTCACGCACTTTTGATCACCCGGCTATAGACCTCGCGAGGCCAGGCTTATAGCGCGGTCAACCTGGCTACACATGGCCTGTAGCACGGTCAAACTGGCTATGCTTGGCCTGAAATACAGTAAAATTGGCTCAGAGCTGGCTACTCTTGGCCTGCAACCAGGCTTGGGTACTTGGCATTTTTATGCTCTTTTCTTGCATTTTCGTCCTCTTTCGTACGACTTTCACTTGACTCTTTTTTTCGATGCTCCTACACATAAAACAACACTATTTAGCTCAAATGGCGCACAATTAATAACTAAATCAATAAAATATAGGGTGAGTAATGTACTAAAAGTATAGCCTTTTGGCCAAACATCACCTATTACTATGATCCATGGGTCAATTTTCGATGTGTTACCCACATTGTTAGAATATTATGACAACCGAAGCCCGCAGCTAATTTTTTTTTTACGTGCATGTCTCCAAGCTCGTAAGAGTAAGTAAACCTAGCCCCGTCACTCAACCATCACCATACTCGTCTCCTCAAAACCGTGCTCTGATACTAGTAATTGGGCTAAAAGCCTAAAACGATCCAAAGACACTTTTAATATGATGCGATATTTTTCACTATGGACCAAACCCATACGATTTTTCTCAAAATATCTCACACCATTAAGAAATCTTTACTATATAGGGTTCCAATTAATCTTTTTAACTACCAACGTGAGATTGTGTTTGTACACCCAACACGTAGTATAACTGATTAAGGCTAAATATGCCGCTCAGATAGCCATAATAAAGAAAAATAAAGCTTTAGTATTAGTTTTATTTGGTAATTAAATAAATTATAAGGGAACAAATAAAAAAAGAGAACTTGATTAGAGTTGAAGGAGTTGAACTATGATCCATTCGTTTAACTCATTTTGATCCAGTCAAAGTAATATTTTAATCGGTCATTAATCCGACCATTTTAATTAACCTATTCATATTCAATTCAATCCGCACATTTAATACCCCTAATGGCATACCGCCCAGAATCATTTTGGTTGAACTTTCACTTCGATCTACCGTGTTGTGGAATTTTGCATGTACCACTCGAAATGCCCAATTAAGGTATTTTTAAAGAGACCCATCCTTTTTTTTTTTAATTTCCGGCTGCAAAAGTTGGCGAAAATGCAACGCAAAGTTAGATAAATTTTGCACTATCGAGGAAATTAGATGTGTTAGAATGAGTTGGGTCAAGATAGATTGACAGATAGATGAGACTGGTTGAAAATTAATTGCATCATGACACAAGGAGAATTAGGCGTGATTTATATTTATACATATCGCAAATTCGATTTGAATACTAGACTAACCAATCAAATTTTGTTGGTGCATTGGAAATGAACAACGACATTAAATTTTTTAGATATTCCGTAGAGTTGATTTTTCATTTATACATCTAATAATGGTTTACCAAATTAATAATTGTCTACTCAAAAAGACAGACATGACTGATGACACTTAGCCAATTATAAGATGGAAATTTTGTAACTGAGCTCCAAGTCAAAGTAATTTCTTCAATGGTGGCTGGTAATCATGCAATATAAGGCATCAATCAACAATATGGCTTTTGGCTAAATGTTTAATGATTGAAGAACTTTCTAACAAGTTGTTTATTTTATATGTGTTGAAAAAACAGTAAATTGAAAATTGAGCAAACTGGACGCGCACTATAACATTATTGTTTTGTAAGCAATTGGAAGAAATTCAGATAACCACTTTATTCTTTTCACATTAAAAAAAAGCAGCATGATGTACTAATTAGTTTATGTTATGCGTGGGGTTCAACCAACCACAAAAGTCTATTGTACGCATTTGTACTGTACATTCTGCAAGAGACTATTTCTACTACTCGAGCCCGTGATCTCTTGATCACATGATATCAATTTACCGGAAGAACTTTAATTTGAAATTGTTTCATCAGTAGCTTTAACAAAATATCTTTAAAATATTTTTTTTGTTTGGTATGTTGTATATGATAATTACAAAATAAAAAAAGTTTTATTTTAATAATTAACAATTCATAAAAAATAACATATATTAATTAAAACTTGATAAGAGTTAGGTGGGTTATGCTATGACCCATATTTTATATCTTGACCCAATCCATCTTAGCCCAAGTAATTTTTGGACTGTCTTGACTCAACCTATTTTGACAAGTTCAAATTCGCGCCAACCCACCCATTTAACACCCCTAGTGATTGATGAGATAATCATTTTGCTCGATCATGTAGAATAATACTTGTTTTAGTGGTACAATATATTACTCTTTATACTAGAATTATTTTTCATGTTCAATTTGCAAAAAGTAAACCAGATTTTTGGTCAAATGTGCCTAGATTATATATACTCCACAATTTAAAACTTTTAGATCCTTAACCTGACAGTATTATTAATGTAATTTTTCGCTGTTGTCATTTCACATACTACAACTTTGTGAAAATTAATCCTAGACTTTGACTAGAGTTCAGCTTGACATTTTTGAAAGTTAAAAATCGAACAAAAGCTATAAGACAGATGGAGTAACGTGGAAACCACACACTTGGCTACTTTGATTTGGATGAATGATGGAGTACTACAAAATAAATATAATCCAGAAGGGATTAGAATAATTAATTTGGACTTTGAACCAAAGAAAAAAATAATTTGGACTAAAAAGATTTGACACAATTAAAATATTGGATTGGAGTTTTCAAATCCTACTTCACTTACTCCATTACTTGGCCGGGATCGCAAATTAGCACCTAATTCGTACTAAGTTATATACCGCTAAAATCGGGAAGATCAATTTTGTAATCGACAAGCATTGCGCAATCTCGCCTCGAAGGTACTGGAGGATAGCCTTGGGTTCGATGCCTTCAGGGAGCCTTCGTGTCCGGTATCGGGGCAGAATTGACCGATGTTTATCGACGATAAGCGGAAGGTTCTCCTAGGAGCTGTATTTTCTGACAAATGCCTGCGCAAACAGTGACAGTCTACATCAGACTGATTGAGTGGTTGTACCAGCTACTCTATGTAATAATTACATATGCATTTGTACTATGTTAGGATTTCCCCCTCATATATAAAGGGAACCATTGTTATTTTGTAAAAAAATCTGATACTCAATATTCAATACAAGAACATTCTCTCTGCTCTCTAACTTAACATATTATCTTGCTCTTATTGCTTCATCTATTACTTACATTTATTGTGATTCATTTCTTGCTTATTATTGACCATACAGAGCCGCAATCACAGTCCCTATAGCTGTTAATACCCCCTCGATTGCCCTTAGCCGAGCGTCCGACTCAACCTCGAGGCCCGCATACGCTAGCTTGAGGTCCTGATTTCTAGCTCCTCAGTTTGGTCATTACACTATCTATAAGCTCTTAACATATTTTCTAAATTCTTACTTTGCATCTATTGCCTAAACAACTAGCATAAAATAGATCACGTATTTTTAGAACCACAAAATTAAATCTAATTGTAATTACCATTTTTAAGGTAAATAGTTTGGCACCCACCGTGGGGCTAAAAATAATAGTGATTATTTTCTTGCTGGTTTGCTACATAGCGCAAGTTCTCTTTCACACATTTTCTTGTCCAAGACCTTTTGATTTTAGGTCAAAATGTCTAACGCAGTAGACGCACGTGAAAACAACAATCTCGAGGACCATGGAGAAGATGGTGTGGATGTTCCAGGTGTTGTTGTACCACCATGAAACCCTGAGAATACATCAGAACCAATTCCCATGGACGCGGTGTCGCGCAACACTCAATACGTTGGCATAAGTTCCCACACCAACAGGAGTATGCGCCGAGCAAATCAACAAGACACTCGGAATAACCCCACCTGGGAAGAAAGAGAGGAAAACAGGGGAAGCGAAATGGGAAAACCTCAGCACACCGTTCATATGATTATCGGGGGGACCGACGTTCCCCAGGGACCCGTAATCAATGGGATAAAGGTTTCCGCAGCAACAGTCTCATCCACACAACGATGCGCTGGTAATCTCTTTTCTCTTAAATAACATCCAAATTAAACGTGTACTCGTGGATCTAGGTAGGTCGGCCAACGTAATTAGATCGACAGTGGTAGAACAACTCGGACTGCTCGATCAGGTCATACCTATATCCCAAATCCTCAGCAGCTTCAATATAGCCAGCAAGGCAACAGAAGGAGAGATTACCCTCCTTGTTAACATATCCGATGCAGTCCAAGATACCATGTTCCACATCATTAAAGGTGGTACAAGGTATAATGCCTTGCTCGGTAGACCTTGGATACATGGTATGAAGGCGGTGCCATCAACCTTGCATCAGATGCTGAAGTTTTAGATAAAGGACGTAATAGAGATGGTGTATGGAGAGCAGCACGCGGCGAAGGAAATGTTCGCGGTCCATGAAGAAGTACTGAATTCTGTGCACTCCATCTCGGAAGAGTTGGAAAACCAACCAACCCCCCAGGATAATGAAGAAGACTTTCGTACTCCCAGAACTTTCATTGCCCCCGAAGAATCAGATGCAACAAAGTTGACTATTGAAGAATTGGAGCAAGCCGTATTGGTCGAGCATCTCCCAGATCGGAAGGTGTACCTGGGGACGGGATTAACTCCCGAACTCAGAAAAAAACTTATCCAATTCCTTATTAACAACATCGAATGTTTTGCTTGGTCCTATTTAGACATGACAAGGATCCCATTGGAGATAGCCACCCATCAACTAAGTGTCAACCCCAAATACAAACTGGTGAAGCAAAAAAGGAGACCCCAATCCGAGGTAATGCATGCATTCATCAAAGACGAGGAAACAAAGCTCCTCAATATAGGGTATATTAGGGAAGTAAAATATCCCGAATGGCTGGCCAATATGGTGGTAGTTCCCAAAAAGGGCAATAAACTAAGAATGTGCGTAGATTATAAAGATCTAAATACAGCATGTCCAAAGGACTCATTTCTGCTGCCCAACATCGACCGATTGATCTATGCCACGGCCAACCACGAAACCCTTAATTTTCCGGATGCCTATTCGGGATATAATCAAATTCAGATGAACCCCGAGGATAGAGAAAAGACTTTGTCTATCACAAAATATGGTACGTATTGTTACAATGTAATGCCCTTCGGGCTGAAAAATGCGGGGCCACATATCAGCGCCCAGTTAATAAGATGTTTGAATATCAAATAGTCAAGTCCATGGAAGTTTATATTGGCGATATGCTAGTTAAGTCCCTGCGCGCAGAGGACCATTTGACTCATTTGCAAGAAACATTCGACATCCTCAGAAGTTACAACATGAAACTCCATCCTGAGAAGTGCGCCTTCAGGGCAGGATTAGGTAAATTCTTTGGTTTTATGGTATCGAACAGAGGAATCGAGACCAACCCCGATAAAATCAAAGCCATCGAAGAAATTACGGTGGTGAATAACATAAAGGAAGTACATCAGCTGACCGGGCAGATAGCAGCCCTAGGCCGATTTATATCAAGATCATCGGACATAAGTCATCATTTCTTCTCTCTACTCAAAAAGAAAAAAAACTTCGAATGGACTCCGGAGTGCCAACACGCCTTGGAAGAATTGAAGCGATACCTGACGAGCCCACCTTTGCTCCATACCCCAAAGGAGAATGAGACATTGTATCTGTACCTGGCCGCATCCGAGATAGTGGTAAGTGGCGTGCTGGTCCAAGAAGAATAAGGTATGCAATTCCCTATTTATTATGTAAGTCGGACCGTGGGTGATGCCAAAACTAGGTATCTACATCTGGAAAAACTAGCTCTTGCATTAATAAGTGCATATAAAAAATTAAAACCTTATTTTCTATGTCGTCATATTTGCATTTTAACAATGTATCCCCTTCGAAGCATATTGCATAAACCCGATTATCGGGCTGGTTGGCCAAATAGGCCATCAAACTCGGGGGATACGATATCGAGTATCAGCCTTGGATGGCTATAAAGTCTCAAATTTTGGCAGACTTTGTAGCCGATTTCACTCCCTCTCTCGTGCCCGAAGTCGAGAAAGAACTTTTGTTAAAAACAGGCACATTCTTCGAGATATGGACCCTGTTCATCGACGGTGCCTCAAATGTAAGAGGGTCCGGGTTCGGCATAGTCCTAAAGCCGCCTACGGGCAGCGTGATTAGACAATCTATAAAAACCATAAGGTTAATTAAAAATGAAGCCGATGTGAGGCTATAATTATAGGTTTGGTACTGGCCAAAAGCCTCGGCGCGGAGGTCATTGAAGCGAAATACAATTCCTTCATGGTGGTAAATCAGGTAAATGAGAGCTTTGAGGTTCGGGAAGAGAGGATGAAAAGATACTTAGATAAAATTTAAATCACATTGCACCGCTTTAAAGAATGGACACTGGTCCACATACCCCAAGAGGAGAATAATGAAGTCGATGCACTCGCAAACCTGGGATCATCCATCAAGGAAGATGACATACTCCCCTGATATATTATTCAACTGTCTAAGTTAGTGATTGAGGAACGCCATGCCGAGATCAACTCCAATAGCCTAACATGGGATTGGAGAAATAAATATATCAATTATTTGGAGAGCGGGAAGCTACCTGCGGACCCAAAAGAATCGTGGGCCATACGTACCAAAGCAGCCCGATTCTCGCTCGATGAAAGCAGAACTATTTACAGAAGAACTTTTGATAGCCCTCTAGCAGTATGCCTGGGCCGGGATATACTGATTATGTGCTCCGAGGGATTGACGAGGGCACTACGAAAATCATTCCGGTGCCGATTCCTTAATTCAAAAAATAATCAGGGGAGGCTACTACTGGGACAGCATGGAAAAGGACACCAAAGAGTTCATCCGCAAATGCGACAAATGCCAAAGATTCAACCAAATGATCTACCAACCTGGTGAACAACTACATTCAGTTTTGTCACCATGGCCGTTCATGAAATGAGGGATGGACATCGTCGGACCTCTACCGATGGCGCCAGGTAAAGCTAGATTTATTTTATTTATGGTTGACTACTTCTCGAAATAAAGAAGAAACTGGAAGGCACAAAGGGAAGATGGAGAGAAATATTGCCCGAAGTGCTCAGGGCATATCGAACAACCCCAAAGTCAAGCACGGGGGAAACGCCTTTCTCTTTGGTATACGACGCCAAGGCTTTGATACCGGTCGAGGTAGGAGAACCTACCTCCAAAGTCTGACACATCACTGAGAACTCAAATAATGAGTCTATGGCTATTGCTCTCGAACTACTGGATGAAAAGCGAAAAGCCTCGTTAGTCTGAATAGCCACGCAAAATTAGAAGATTGAAAGATAATACAACAGGAGAACAAATCTCCGACATTTTGGAATCGGGGACTTGGTCCTAGGGAAGGTTACCTTGAACACTTGAAATCCTAATGAAGGAAAGCTAGGTCAGAACTGGAAATGACCTTACCACATCATCGGGGTAGTTGCAAAGGGTCCTACAAACTCAGCACCATGGAAGGCGAACAACTTCCATTCAACTGGAATATGTCAATGCTAAAACGCTATTACTGCTAAAAGCTCAACGGCCTTAAATTCCAAAAGCATACGTTGCACTCTTTTCCTTCGATCGGGTTTTTGTCCCAAGAAGGGTTTTACCGGTAAGGTTTTTAACGAGGCAGCATATATGTGCTACATAAGGAAGACTCGACAAGTATTCAAGGCTTCTCTTCAATCAACCTCGAATACTGGGGGGGGGGGGGGT
>MU787384.1:98936-123725 GCA_026770625.1 Nicotiana glauca
GGGGGGGGGGGGGGGTTTATCCCCTCGAAAGATCACCTCCTCAGAAAAGCCAAGAAGTGCTGAAAGGGGTCTCGATAGGACAATAATGTACCGGGCCAAACGGTCAAACGAACTGTGTCCGTATAGAATAACCAATCCCCTCACAGTGAAGACATGTATACTTGTACCAAGTAATCAAAGAATACATTCCATCAAAGCACTTCGCGTTTCAAAAAAGTCTGTTATTTTTGCAAAAATAGTTCTAGAGCCAAAAACGCCGTGAACACTCGGGGACTAGCGTCAACAATTCAAAGCCACATGACCTCCGAGTCAGAAACTCCGAACTCATAATCCCTCGATGAGGCAAATCCAATTTTACAAAAAATGGCTCTTGAACCAGGGAATTTTTGATGACTCGGGGACCGCCGCCAATAGACACCCCCATCGACTTATCAAAACTCGAAGCCGTATGACCCTCAGGTCAGAGCTTCAAACTCGTAAGCCCTTCATGAGGAAACATCAAGATCACAAAATGGCCCCAGAGACAAAGACATCCTGAACATTCGGGGACTAGCATCAAAAACTAAATACCACATGACCTCCGGGTCAAAAACTCCAAAATTGTAAGCCCTCAATAAGGCAGTACCAAGTTTACAAGTTATGGCTCCCAAGCCAAGAAAATATTGATGACTCGGGAACTGCCGCCAATCACCACCCCCACCGACTTATCAAAACCCAAGGCCATATGACCACACACGGGCAGCCTCGGTCTCATAAGACCTATATAAGGCAATAACGACAGCTGCAAGACCTCAAGCAAGGCATGAACCACACTTGTACCAAGTGACAATATATGTAAGACCTCAAGCAAGGCATGAACCACACTTATACCAAGTGACCAAAACTGTAAGACCTCAATCAAGGCATGAACCACACTTGTACCAAGTGACCGAAACTGTAAGACCTCAAAGGCATGCAACAATTTGTAAGCCCTTACAAAGGGTATAATCCCGATCTTAAATTAAGGCTATATATTGAACTTGTAAGACCCCTAAAAAAGCATACCCTCGATATAGACGCCGAAACTACTTCACTCGGGAACTAAAGGCTCCAGCCAAACACAATGACTACGGTCACATGGCTGTACCAACCAAACTAACTCGACTCGAGGATGCCCGACCGTTGCTATAAAATCACAGGCCTTCAATTACTTCGAAAAGAACCGGTTAAACATGTTACCCTCAACATAGGCAAAAGAGCTTTGACTGTGTTCGCTCCTGACCATAGGCTTCGAGATACTCAGCCCCCGAGCCAAACCTCCCGTGGTGCTCGATCATTTCCATATAAACACTCACAATTGAGGTTTTTATCGAACTGTCGAAGAGTAAGGCAAACACAATTTCAAAAGTCTTTAACGAGGGAAAAATAAAGTCGTACAAGAGGTGGCACCGACCCAAGGTGTAAGAGCCACTACCACCAGCCTATACTAGAGGTCGTATCGACCCAATGCGTAAGAGCCAATATCGCCAGCCCATATAAGAGGTCATACCGACCAATGCGTAAGAGCCACTATCGCTAGCCCATATAAGAGGTCATACTGACCGAACGCATAAGAGCCTAAGGGCCAACCTTAAATTCAAAATCTTGAGGGTCAATTAAGCTCGAGTCGAAACCCGACTTGAAAACTGAACCTGAGACAGTTAACTAAATATGCCTAAGGGAGAAAGCATAAGAGCTTAAGATGCCAGCTTGCCGTACAGACACGACGTATGAGAATTTAAAAAATTTGTGCAAGTGGCCTCGGAGACAACACGGTGGACTTACAGATCCGCTCTCAACCATAGATAAATTCTCGAAAGTAGCAGGAATCCAAGGGTCTACAATTAAGACCCACAACTCCGGATTAATGGGCAAACGAATGCCATAAGTCAGAAAAAGTCAAAAAATTGATATGTATACAAAAAGATTCATAAGAGTACAACTACAAAGCCTACATATGAAAGTAATGAAAACTTTAATCTAGCGTCGGAGCTACACCTTCGACAGCAGAGAATACACTTTTAGCAGCCTCGGCCGTAGCCCCCAGATTTCCAACGACCTCCTCCCCTTCAAGGACCTCGTCTCCATCTTCATCACCTCCTGACTCACTGCCCGAATCACTTTCGGAAGGAAGCAGGGCCTCATCTTCCTCTTCTAGAGTGTTCACCCTCTCAACTTTTGCGGTTAAATAAATGCCCCCACATATACACTCTCGAGTGTCTGTCTTTGAGATTTTAACCAAGCATAATCCACTTCTTGGGTCAGGCATAGCTCAGCCTTTTCGGACACCTTCCGGGCCTGGGCATTTGCAGTAGCAGCATCCTCCTTATGTGAGGTCACAAGCTCCTCGGCCTTAGACCTGACCTCAAATAGCATAGCGACCAATGTAGTATGGAGATCCCTATGCTTACTGCTCTCGACTGTCGCTTCCTCGAGGCAGCGCCCGATCGAAACCACCTCTCCCCGAAGGACATCTCTTTCAGGGATTAGCTCGCTTAAATGCCGCTTAAGCTTGAGAATCTCGGAGTCCCTGGCTAGGAGCTCCTTCACCATAAGGACCTCCTTCTCCTTAAGCTGCAAAAATAGAGCCAAAGATATTACAGTACGGAAGTCAGTCAGACCCACAGATAAAAAATAGACAGGAGCTATGTAACATGTTCAGTAAGGCGGGCCTTTTCCCGGGATGCCACCTCTAAGCAATCCTGAAGGCTGCAGAGTTCTTCCTCCCTCTTGGTAGAAAGGGCCCTTAGATCATCCGTTTTCGAGGAAAGCTTTTTGTGTTCGCCCTTGCAGCAAGTCAGTTCGGTTTCAAAATTGGAAAACATTTGATCATAAAGCACCTTGGCATGGAACCATGGAAGAAATAAGTTTAGAAAGGCAAAGGTCGGGGCACCAAATATAATTTACAAATAGATTACATGCTTGCATAGCCAGTCGATCTCAGTAAAAATAAGCAAAACATCAGGCTCAGGCTTTTCCTCAGGTGCAGCAGAAGGCTTTTCGAGCATGCCTCTATCGCCAACGGACGTCCCCATGCCAGAGACTCTATAATGGGGATATCTTGCATCTCCCTAAGAGGAAAGGCCAAATCAGAAGGGGAATCACTCACTTCAACAACCTCGACTGGGTCAGTCGGGGCTGTCCCGTGCCTTTGAAGACCTTCGGGATTGAGCTCCCCCGGATTGCCTGCCAAGTGTACCTCGGCTCGAGGGAAATTTTGGCCATCGGTAATAACATCCGTTACACCTGCACATGCATCTTCAGCTCGAGACGGGGCAGCGACAGAATCGAGCCGTGGCTCGTAAGACACTGACTCAAAAGTATGAGAGATAGCCAAGTCCTCTCCCCCTTTGGGCACTGATAAAGGATCATCTTTCCTTTCGCCTCCTATTCGGGGACTCCTCGACCCTTCTGGAATTAAGGCCGCTGAACCACCCTCAGGATCTTCCATTCTGGTTTTCTTGGATTTCGTAGGGCAAGCCGGTGACTCCCCTCACCTTTTCCTCTCTTCATCGGGTGCTGGAGCACCCGCTTCCCCAAACAGAGTTTCTCTCATCAAGAAGACCTCTCCCAGACTTTTCCAAACACAAAAACAAACATGGGAGGATGAGAACGCAATCAACAACAACCTTTGTAAAATTGAAACTATAACAGAGATTGAAGTCCCACTGTGATCCTTATCTTCCCATCGAGCCTTGGATAAATCGTACCACACGCACTCGACGTATGGGAAGATCGAGTCCAGTAAGCCTGAAAGATCCCTTACCGCATCAGGGTACACCGCAATAGCTATATCAACAGAGGAAGTCAGCCCATAAACAAAATGTATCTAAGAGAAAGAGATATGCAGTTAATTGAGCATTGCTACTTACGCTTCATATTCCACCATTTAGGGAACGACATCCTATCTACGCGAATCAAGTCCAAAGTCCTAACTCGGACGAAGCGGCTCACCCATCCTCCGTTCCTAGCCTCGTGGGTAAAAGCAAAGAGGTCCATTGAGGCCTGGCAACAGAGCTTAATTAGGCCTCCGCGGAAGAGTCGGGGACTGTACATTCTAATCAAATGATCAAGGGTAAAGGGCATCCCCTCGATCATATTCATGTAATATCTGGTCATGTAAATGGTACACCAAAATGAAGGATGAATTTGGCCGAGAATCACTTGGTATCATCTGCAGAAGTCGAGGATCACGGGATCTATCGAAGGCAAGGAGGGCACCGTCGAGCCAAGGGTAAGGGATAAGTATACACATTGAGGATGCCAGCCTTATACGCCGTTATGGCTTCCTCCTGAGAAGGAACCTCTACTAATACCACATCTCCCCAATGACAGTCAATTTTCACCAGTTAGATGTCTGTTATTAAACTGACGTATCGAGATGCGAGTTCGCATCGCCCCAATTTTGAAGAAGGTCTCTCGACCTTAAAATCGGAGGTCGTATCAAAGGCCTCTGGAGTGCATTCTCCAGCGCTGGGGAATCCTATTGCTTTGCCCTCAGAGGGGAGCGTAGAAGTGGAAGGCGCATCTTCATGAGGGACATGAGTGGAAGTGTTCGCCATTTTTACCAGAGGAGTGCAAAGAAGAAACGAAAAATTACATTTCAGGAAAAGGCACGGGAGAGAGGTAAGAAGAAAAGAAAAACACTGTTGGGAGCTTGATAATGCAGTAGAGAGGAAGGGGCGAAGAAATGAGTATTTATAGAAGCCTAACATGTGCGATTGGAGCAGACCAAAAGACAGCCAACCGCTATAATTAATTCAAAGATTCCGAGAATTGTATGGCCGCGACCTTTGGAAAGGCTGACTATTACATCAGTTGCCTGGCAGAGCACCACTATTTGCTTCGATGGAGGAACCCGTGGGGTAAGTTCTCGAGGATGTTTCTCTTCGCTTTACTCTGAGAAACGCGAGGATTATTTGTATATGGCTAAAATCGAGAAGACCGATTTTGTAATTGACAAGGCATTGCGCAATCTCGCCTCGAAGGCATCGGAGGATAGCCCGGGGTTCGATGCCTTCGGGGAGCCTTCGTGCCCGGTATCGGGGAAGAATGGACCGATGTTTATCGACGATAAGCGGGAGGTTTCCTAGGAGCTGTATTTTCTGACAAATGCCTGCGCAAACAATAACGTTCTACACCAGGCTGATTGAGTGGTTGTACCAGCTACTCTATGTAATAATTACATATGCATTTGTACTATGTTAGGATTTTTTCCTCATATATAAGGGGGCCATTGTTATTTTGTAAAAGGATCTGATACTCAATATTCAATATAAGAACATTCACTCTACTCTCTAACTTAACACATTATCTTGCTCTAATTGCTTCATCTGTTGCTTACATTTATTGTGTTCCATTTATTGTTCTTTATCTATTACTTATTATTGACCATAAAGAACCTCAATCACAGTCCCCATAGCCGTTAATACCCCCTCGATTGCCCTTAGCGGAGCGTCCGGCTCAACCTTGAGTCCCGCATACGCTAGCTTGAGAACCCGATCTCCAGCCCCTCAGTTTGGTCATTACACTTTCTACAAGCTCTTATCATATTTTCTAAACTCTTACTTAGCATCTATTGTCTAAACAACTAGCATAAAAATAGATTACGTATTTTTAAAACAACGAAATCAAATCTAATTGTAACTACCATTTTTAATGTATATAATTTTAAAGGATTCGCAGAGATAATGTAAATAATTACAATATTTTATTTGTAACCAGAAGAAAAGGTTGCAAATACTTTACCCAGAAATGATGTTGCGTGAGCTGGTTCACAAATGAGATATTATGATGATTAAAGATTCTAAAAATAAAGTGATATAAACCTAAAATATCAAAAAGAGAAATTATTTAAAAATATATAATCTATCTAGAATTTATACAGATTTAGCTAAGAAACAGTCCGATGAAACAGTAGTATGGACGAAAAATTAATTTAAAAGAATGTTAAACTGATGGAAAAAATATATATTTAAAGGAAAATAATATATTATAATTCTAAATAGGTTAAAAGAATTGGAATAAAAAAATCAAAACATGAGACATAAGTGTATATTGTATGTAAATCACGGGGAGGTTAGCGTTACGAAGAGAAACCTAAGACAATATCTCTTTAATTATCCGAAAGAAATTTTATCATATTAAGTCATTTAAGAGCCAATTAAAATATCCATTTATAAGGAGGTGGGAAAATTGTAATCATGAAAGCTCAGTTCAATTCTCATAAAAATGTGAATTTCCAGCTTTCTTCCCTATCAATGTATGCTAGAAGGTGTCGATGCCTAATTAACATATGGAAAAATCCTTTTGGCCACATCGTTTTTGGCCAGGTTGAATCAAATGAGGTCATTTAAGTAATTTTACGCTCCAAATAGGGTATCGGGCGTATTTTTATATCCATATTGCCCTTTCAGTAGCCTTTTGAATATTTCTCTCCTACCATTTAGTAGTTGCCTTCCCAATACATGGAAGATCTCAAACGTTCAAATCCTATTTTTCATAATTTTTTTTTATACGTATTTATATCCTTTTTCTTTTGGTGTAATATATACATATATTTCGAAATTATTCATCTATATACATGTATTTAATTGTACATTTCGTATATATTTAGTATTTGAGTGTGTATTTCGTATATTTTTTAGTAGGTCTTCAAAGCACTACTATTTAAACACATGATACCCTACTTAAACAAACCCAAGATGGCTGAAACCATATATACTTAAACAAACCTTCATTTAAACTCCTATGTTCTTCTAAGTTTTAGTTAATAGATTAAGGATGCATTGAAAGAAGAATAGTGCTTCCAAAGTATATATTGTATTTTCTGGTAAAAGGCCAGGAATATACTACTCATGGAGTGAATGTTCTCCTATGGTTATCGGGGTTAAGCGTAGCATCTTCCAGTCTTTCAAGTCTCACGATGCGGCCATATCATCGTTCGATGAGTTTAAAAAATTTGCTGAAGGTAAAAAAACTCAAATCTACGGTGTTTGTTATTTTTTGTGGTAAGAAGCCGGAAATATACAAAAGTTGGTCTGAGTGTGTTAAAATGCTTGTTGGAGTCGAGGGTAGCTACTTTCATGCTTTCCAATATTATGATGAAGCCTTAGAAGCCTTCAACAAATTTAAAAAAAATAAATTTTTCACAGGAAGAATCATCTTCAAGCTCGGCCATTGAAGAAAGTGAAGAAGTAGTAACAAATGAAAGTGCAACAAGTGCTATTTCATCTGCTATGTTAGCGGGAATATTTATTGGGTTGAAGCTATCTGAAAATATTGGAAAGTAATTATGTCAATTTTAGTTCATATGTTATCTTGTGTTTGAAAAGTGTTGGTTATTTCTCTTTGGTGTGCAAGAGTACATGACTTTGTTTTTACTTTTGAATATCAAGTGTTGTAATGAAGTTGGGCATGATTATTTTATGTTTAATTTCTTCATTATTTCATTATCTATGAAGTTTGAATTTTGTGACTTCTTTAGAATTTCGGTCATGTTTAACCTTTGGTGTGATCTGTGTCCGGTTAATATGTGGTTTATGAATTATGTAGATTTCAAAAATATAATAATAAATAATATTTATGTATTAAATATTTGCAGCAATCAGCTTAGGTGACACTTGAATTCCTTGTTAATTATGCTTTCTGGACTGGTTTTTTGAGAAAAAAAATTATTTTAGAATGACTTTCGGATAACATTATTTTAGTTTCACTAGAATTAAAATCAGACTTTGTGTTATTAATTTTTATATTTTAGTCTGATTTTTGTAAATAAACTCCGTATTAATTAATTAAAACCAAATACTATTTAATTACATGCAAATAGTTCCAACTTGATACTTGCAGAAATTTTGTGCCGGTTTTAATTTTCTGAATTAAAGCTTTCGAAACTGGTTAAATTCTTTGAGATCTACATATGATGGGATCTACATAATTCACAGTGAAGCTGAATTATGCATCTTCTTTCGCTTTGATTTTCTGAGATATGCCTTAATTTTTTCATTAATTTAGTGAAATAGAAATTTCACCTACATTATGTTAGTACTACTGTTATAGCTTTCTTCCTCATTCTTTTAATGTTAGAGTGATAATTTTAAATTGTTATAGATAGGAAAAGTGACCATATTTTTACCTAAAAAAGGGTATTTCTTTTGGTTCCATAATAACATTAACCAGGGATTAAAGGAAGCAAAAATATTTTAAAACATGTAGCAATAAAATAAGAATCAAAAGTATAGAGAAACAGAAAAAATACTAAATAAGCATTTTCATTGATTGATTTATAATTTTCAACATATTCCAAATAATATTTGGAAAATACTTTTCACATGCCATGCTAATAACATGGAATGCATCACAAAACAATGACAAAAAACAGAAACTATTACTCTTCACTCTTTTGGTTAACATACTTTGAAGCGTTGGAAGCGGCTTCAATATCACTACTTATAACAATCAAAGGAGTATCGGGTTCTTCATCTTGCTCGGCTAGAAGTTCCTCAAGCATGTCATAGCAGGAAGTGAGAGGGTAAGAATCAAGGAGAAGACATTTAACATAGTCTGCTCCGATTTCCCTTATCAGACGTAGCATCAACAGGTTTGTTTCCATCTTCAAGTTCTTCAACTTGTTCCTAACATCCTGGTATAGGATGTTATGGTTGACGGGGGAACCATGTAGAGGTTCATCTATAATTTTTTAGTAGGGGTTCTTTTCATTGTTATTTTCAGTTAAACTTGAATTAGAAAAGATAATTTGGATAAATGAGATTAATAATGTATAGAGTTGTATTTATAGTATAAGTTTTGAATATTTCTAGGACTAGAGTTAGGATTTGTCTCTTAAAATTTGAATCACAATCTTCAATGAATCCTTTACACTCCTCAAAAAAGACATTACATTCTTCAATGCATCCATTTAGTTTACCCAAAATTCTTTTCATGAGCTCTTCATCCAACCGTGAGAATATCCGGTTGGATAATATTTTCACTACCGTTTTCTCCCGTAATTTTTTTTACTAGATTTCTATTATAATGTTTTTTTCCAGTAAATATTTTTCTTAATTTTCTCTTATCGAACTTATTAGCATTCGAAATTTGCTTTAAGATCCAACTAATATTTAACGAGGACTTATATAAAGCTAGATAAGTTCTTAAGAATAAAAACTTAAACACATAATATTTGCAGTATGGTGCATTAAGGTACTACAACCAATAAGGAAAATAAAATATTGGAGAGCAGGATTTAGATTTGTAAAAATAAAAAAATTGTCAAATGATTCTTTTTTTCATTTGCTAAATTTTTGTAAATAAAATTATCCGATATTACATTAGGTGTGACATCCTAATATATATATTTTTTGAATCTTTTTTTATAAATCTCTGGTTCTTGCACTTTTAATTTCCTTTGTTTATATGACAATTTGCTTATCTGATGCAAAAATTAAGAAAATATTTAATTTATAAATTATACATGTAAAATATCCTAGTGAAAATTTTCAGTAAAATCACAAAAAAAATTCTCTTCTCCATTCCAAAAAGAATCCGATTGGTAGGTTGCCATTGAGCTTCTAATGCCAACTATTTAGCTTCTCATTGAAGCATTTATTATTCTAAAATATTTAGCTTCTCAATGAAACATTTATTATTCTCAACCATTTTACTAGTGTGTACGTAGAATTAGGTTAAATTTTAAGTCTACAATTTTATTCTCAGCCGGTTAGAAATATGTTGTTACAACATCATAATGTTTCTGGTTAATATGAAAAAAAATAAATAAGCAGAACAAACAAATCCATAAATTATAGAAGAAGAACTTAACGTGCGACCTTCAAATAGTTGTACATGAATTTCTGAAACCAAGCATTCATGAAGAATTCATTTGAAAAAAATAAAAATAAACACAGTCTTTGAAATTGATTTCGTACGTAAGAAATGATAACTGTTATAGTGTGATGACCCAAAAAGTCATCACTTGTTTTAGAAATAAATTCATTGCTCCAATGCCTAAAAAACCTCTTTTTTACCTTACCTCGATTTGTGTGCGCAGTCCAAACGCTTTGCCAGAAAGCTATTATATGAAAATCAGTGAAAAATAGTAAATTTTTCCTTTAAAATGAATTAAATTGACTTCGGTCAACGTTTTGGGTGAACAAACCTAGACCCGTAATTCAACGGTCCCGGAGGGTCCGTAAAAAATATGGGACTTGGACATATGCCCGGAATCGAATTCCGAGGTCCGAAGGCCGAGAAATGAATTTTTAAAGAACATTATTTTCTGAAATTATTTATGAGTTTTGGAAATAAAATATGACTAAAACTTGATTGTATCGGGCCCGTATTTTGGTTTCGGTGCCCAGTATAGCTCTTATATGTGATTTAAGATAAGCCTGTGAAATTTGATAAGAAACAGACTTGAAACGACGTAAATCGGATCGTTTTTGAGAAAACTGGCAAATTTGAAGTTCTTAAGAAATTTCATGATTTTGATGCTAAATTTATAGTTGTTGATGTTATTTTAGTGATTTGAATGCACGAGCGAGTTCGTATGATATTTTTAGGTTGGTGTGCATGTTTTGGTTTGGAGCCTCGAGGGCTTTGGTGAGTTTTGAATAGGCCACGGAGTGGGTTTTTGAACTTGAGGAATTGCAGGCTTCAGCTGTTTCAGCGCAGGCCCGCAGGCTTTGCATTTGTGAAGCTTGGCTCGCAAATGTGATATCGCAAATGCGAGTTCTACATCGCAAATGCGAAAGTAGCCCAGGCCAGCATCCCTCGCAAATGCGATGCTTCCCCCTCTTAGCCAGTTGTCGCAAATGCGACAAAGCGTTCACAATTCCCAACTTGCAAATGCGAGAATTTGTTCGAAATTCCCAACATAGCAGAAGCCTAGGTTCTCAATTGCAAACCTTGTTTGCAATTCCCATATCTGCAAATCGCAAATTTTATAACTTAGCCAAAAATTAACCATTTTTCACATCTTTTCAAAATATAAACTCCCTAGGGCAATTTTTCAAGAACAACTCCTATTCCAAATCGATTGTAAGTCAATTTAACTCGTTTCCTTCAATCATTAACATCTTTTAACATGATTTCAACTCAAAATCAATGATTTTATGGGAAAATTTGGTGTTTTGGGTAGGACCTAGGTTTTCCAAAAATTGGGGATTTGGACCTAGATTTGAGGTCCGATTTCAAAATAAATTATTTATTTAGATTCGTGGGGGAATGAGTAATCGGTTTTTGGTTTGAACCTCGAATTTTGACCATGTGGGCACGGGGGGCGATTTTACTTTTGGTAAAAAACTTTAGGAAAATTATTTTTATGCATTAGAATTTGTTCATTTAGCGTTTATTGATGTAATTCAGTAACTTGTGACTAGATACGAGCGAATTGGTGGCGAAATCAAGGGATAAAGCGATAGTTGAGACGTGAATTGTATTGATGGCATCGAGGTAAGTGTTTGGTCTAACCTTAGCTTAAAGGATTAAGAGTTGAGTCTTATATGTTACGTGTTCATTGTGGAGTACGACGTATAGGCAAGTTGACGAGTATATATACGTCGGTGTCAAGCATGCCCGTGAGTCTTGTATTGTAATTATTATGCCTCCGCTGTGGTTTATTGCGCTTCATATGAGGATTTCATTATTGTTCCTTTGATGGATGTTATTATCATTATTGTTCTCTTGTCGGGATATTTTTTTTAATATTATTATTCCCTTATCGGGATTCTTTTGATTGGTGTTGATAAAAGAAATGGGAACGGATTGCACGCCTGCAACGGTAACATGTGAAATGGGAGCGGGTTGCACGCCTACAGCGGTAACATGTGAAATGGGAGCGGGTTGCACACCTGTAACGGTAATATAAAAATGAGAGCGGATTTCACGCCTGTAAAGGTGATATATGAAATGATAACGTGTTGCACGCTTGCAACGATAATGTAAGAAATGGGAGTGGGTTTCACGTCTGCAACGATATCATATGTAATGGGATCGGGTTGCACGCCTGCAACGGTATTACTTGTGTTCCTGTTCTTCTATTTCCTTATTCTGATGGTAATTGATTTAGAGCATTTCGTACGTTTCTCTACAGTCGTTCCCGTAGCATGTTTCTCCCACCCAACTTTAGTTGTAATTATCTGTTTTCTATTTTCGTTGTATATGAATTAATTGCACAGGTTATTTGGTAGTTTGGTCCTAGCCTCGTCACTACTTCGCCGATGTTAGGCTAGGCATTTAACAGTAGAAGGGGTCGGTTGTACTGATACTACACCCTGCACTCTTTTGTGCAGATCCCATTGCTGCAGATTTTGGACCACAGTGAGGTTTTAGCTTCTTGCTTATTAGGCGACCCGAGGTAGTCCTGCAGGCGTCCGCAGGCCTTGGCGTCTCCCTCTATCTATTTTCTTGCTTCTCTTATGTAGTTCCAGAGATAATATTTTGTTATTTCTTTCAGACCTTATTTGTAGTACTCTTAGACAGTCTGTGAAGTTGTGACACCAAATCTTGGGTAGTTTTTGTTAAGGAATGTTAGTAACAGTATTTTTTTTAAGTTTGAAATTTATTTTTCTGCTTGTTAAATTGTGTTGTTATTAATTGTTGGTTCTAAGTCGTTAGCGAAATTAAAAATGGAAAACAAGTCAAATAGGTCAGTTGGCTGGGTTGCCTAGCTCTCACTAGTAGGCACCATCACGACTCCCGAGGGTGGAAAATTCGGGTCGTGACAAGTTGGTATCAGAGCTCTAAGTTACATAGGTCTCACGATTCACAGACAAGCTTAGTAGAGTCTTAGGAATCGGTACAGAGACGTCTGTATTTATCTCCTAGAGGCTGCAGAGTTAGGAAAAACTTCACATCTATTCTTTCCTATCGTGCGGTTTGGTTTTGTCAATGCTAATCAAATTTCTACTCAGTTCTTTCGCAGATGGTGAGAACACGCGCTTCCTCGTCCGCTGAACAGGAGTCCAAGCCCTTAGCAACTCCTACAAGGGACAGAGGTCGAGGCCGTGCCAGAAGCCGAGGTAGGGGCAGAGCTTAGCCCGTAGAAGCAGCACCAGCGGTAGAGCCTCAGGTTGAGTTTGTCAAGGAGGTTTCGGCCCAGACAGCTCCAGTGGGCCTGACTCAGGTCCCAGAGGGATTCATTGCTACTCCAGTACTTTAGGATGCTTTGGTCCGTCTAGTGGGCCTCATGGAGAGTGTCACCCAGGCAGGCTTGTTTCCTGTAGCCCTAGCCATCTCTCAGGCTGGAGGAGGGGCCTAGACTCCTGCTACTCACACTCCGGAGCAGGTGGCTTCCCAGTTTCAAACTCTAGCAGCTCAGCCAGTTGGAGCAGTTCAGCTGAGTGTGTAGCCCAAACCGGTGACAGAGCAACTATCACTGCCGATGCCTTGTGGAGGTTGGATAGGTTTACCAAGCTCTTCACTGCCACTTTTAGCGGTGCATCTATGAGGATCCCCAGAATTATCTAGATAGTTGTCATGAGGTTCTCAGGAACATGGGGATAGTGGAGACCAATGGGGTTGATTTTGCTACTTTTCTCTTATGTGGATCTGCCAAGACTTGGTGGAGATATTATTGCTTGGCTAGAGAATCCGGATCACCATGTTTGACTTAGGGGTAGTTTACTCAGCTATTTCTGGAGAAGTTTCTCCCTATCACTCAGAGAGAGGCCTATCAGAGGCAGTTTGAGCGTCTCCAGCAGGATTTTATGACTGTTACTCAGTACGAGACCAGATTTATCCACTTGGCTCGACATGCTCTTGCCATACTTCCCACCGAGAGAGAGGGTGAGAAGGTTCATTGAGGGACTCATCCAACCTATTCGACTTCAGATGGCTAGGGAGACAGGTAGTGAGATTTCTTTTTAGGAGGCAGCCAATATGTCCAGGAGAGTGGAGATTGTTCTATCGCAGGGAGGTGGTCATGGGTCAGACAAGAGGCCTCGTCATTCCCGCATATTTAGTGGTGCCTCGTCTGGAGGCAGGGATTCGTATGGTAGGGGCCATCCTCCTAGGCTTTTTTAGTCAGCACTTCAGGTTTCTCACGGCGCTTCAGGTGGCCGTGGTTCTCATATGCAGTATTCTGATTAACAGTCCTACAGTGCACCACCAGCTCATATCAGTGCACCGCCGCTTCAGAGTTTTTAGGGTCGTCAGCCGAAGTAGCTGAGGGATTGTTTTACTTGTGGCGACACGAAGCACATTGCTAGATAGCCCGCGAACACTGAGCAGTTCTCAGCATCAGGGTTTCCACCTCCCGCTTCGCCAGCTAGGGGTGGGGGTAGATGTGCTAGAGGTAGAGGTAGATGTGCTAGAGGTGGAGCTCAGGCCTCTAGAGGTGAAGGCCAGCCAGCAGCAGGCGTCCCAAAGATGTAGTCCAGGGTGGTGGGGCCCAGCCCCAATTTTATGCTTTTCCAGCCAGGCCAGGGGCTGAGGCTTTCGATATAGTTATCATAGGTACGGTTTGGGTTTGTAGTAGGGGTGCTTCAGTGCTATTTGATCCAGGGTCTACCTACTCTTATGTGTCATCTTATTTTGCGCCGTATCTGGTCATGTCCAGTGATTCTCTGAGTGACCTTGTTTATGTGTCCACCCGATGGGTGAATCTATTATGGTAGATTGTGTTCATCTTTCTTGTGTGGTTGTGATTGGGGTTCTTGAGAACCGAATAGACTTATTACTGCTGGACATGGTCAATTTTGATGTCATACTGGGGATGGACTGATTGTCACCTTACCATGCCATCATTGATTATCATGCCAATATTATGACCTTAGCTTTACCGGGTTTACCTTGTTTATAGTGAAGAGGGACTCCTAGTCATTCTACCCATAGTGTTGTCTCATATATGAAGGCTCAACGAATGGTTAAGAAGGGGTGTTTGGCCTATTTGGCATACGTTCATGATTCTAGTGCCGAGGTTCCTTCTATTGAATCTTTTGCCTGTAGTCCATGAGTTTTCTGAGGTATTTCCTTCAAACCTACCGGGTATGCCACTCGACAGGGATATTAATTTTTGTATTGACCTAGCTCCGGGCACTCAGCCCATTTCTATTCTGCCATATCGTATGGACCCGCTTGAGTTGAAAGAGTTGAAGGAGCAGTTGCAAGACTTGCTTGATAAGGGCTTTATTAGGCCCAGTGTCTCGCCATGGGGTGCGCCGGTGTTGTTTGTCAAGAAGAAGGACGGATCAATGAGAATGTGTATAGATTACCGGCAATTGAACAAGGTCACAATCAAGAATAAGTACCCATTGCCGAGGATTGAGGATTTGTTCGACCAGCTTCAGGGTGCCCAAGTGTTTTTGAAGATCGACTTAAGATCTGGCTACCATCAGTTGAATATTACGGCATCCGATGTCCCTAAGACAACTTTTCACACTCGATACGGGAATTATGAGTTCTTGGTGATGTCATTCGGGTTGACGAATGCCCCTGTAGCTTTTATGGATTTGATGAACCGAGTGTTCAGGACTTACTTGGATTCGTTCGTGATAGTCTTCATTAACGATATCTTGATTTATTCCCGGAGTCAGGAGGAGCATGAGCAGCATTTGAGAGTGGTTCATCAGACTTTGAAAGATAGTCAGCTGTATGCTATGTTTTCAAAGTGTGAGTTCTGGTTGAGTTCAGTTGCTTTCTCGGATCTTGTGGTTTGAGTAGAGGGTATTCAGGTAGATCCAAAGAAGATAGATGCAGTCAAGAACTGTACTCGACCCACAACAGCCACAGAGATCCGGAGTTTCTTGGGTTTGGCAGGCTATTATCGTCGGTTCTTGGAGGGGTTTTCATATATTGTAGCCCAGATGACCAGGTTGGCCCAGAAGGGTGCCCAATTTAAATGGTTGGATGAGTGCGAGGCGAGCTTCCAGAAGCTCAAGATAGCCTTGACCACGATGCCAGTGTTGGCTTTGCCCACAGGTTCAGGCCCATATACAGTTTATTGTGATGCATCTCGTGTTAGGATTGGTGCGGTGTTGATGCAGAATGGCAAGGTCATTGCTTATTCTTCGCGC
Organism: Nicotiana glauca; assembly: GCA_026770625.1. Classification (NCBI taxonomy): domain Eukaryota; kingdom Viridiplantae; phylum Streptophyta; class Magnoliopsida; order Solanales; family Solanaceae; genus Nicotiana; species Nicotiana glauca. Next base: position 114,968 of record MU787384.1, read on the forward strand.
CAGTTGAAGATTCATGAAAAGAAATATCCAGTCCATGATTTGGAGTTAGCAGCAATTGTACATGTGCTGAAGATTTGGAGGCATTATCTGTATGGCATGGCATGTGAAGTGTTCACGGACCACAAGAGTTTGTAGTATTTGTTCAAGCAGAAGGAGTTAAATTTGAGGCAGATAAGGTGGTTGGAGCAATTGAAAGACTATGATGTCACTATCTTATATCATCCGGGAAAGGCCAATGTGGTGGCCGATGCTTTCAGTAGGAAGTCAGCTAGTATGGGCAGTCTGACATATATTCCGATTGGTGAGAGACCGCTTGCGTTGGATGTCCAGGCTTTGGCCAATCAGTTCGTGAGGTTGGATGTTACTGAGCCCAGCCGTGTATTAGCTTGCATAGTTGCTCGCTCTTCTTTATTGGAGCATATCCGAGATCGACAGTATGATGATCTTCATTTATGTGTCCTCAGAGACACAGTGTATCACGGAGATGCCAAGCAAGTCACACTAGGAGATGATGGAGTTTTGAGAATGTAGGGTCATATTTGTGTGCCTAATGTGGATGGGCTTCGGGAGTTGATCGTAGAGGAGGCCCATAGTTTGCGGTACTCTATTCATCCGGGTGCCTCCAAGATGTATTAGTATTTATGGTAGCATTATTGGCGGAGGATAATGAAGAAGGACATTGTTGCGTATATGGCTCGGTGTTTGAATTTTCAGCAGGTTAAGTACGTGCATCAGAGGCCTGGCGGTGTGATCCAGAAGATTTAGATCCCTGAGTGGAAGTGGGAGTGTATTACTATGAACTTCGTTGTTGGACTCCCATGGACTTAGAGGAAGTTCGATGTAGTGTTGGTCATTGTTGATAGGCTGACCAAGTTAGCATATTTCATTCCGGTGGTAGTCTCCTATTCTTCCAAGAAGTTGGCTGAGATCTATATCCGGGAGATTGTTCGTCTTCATGATGTGCCTGTGTCCATCATCTCCGACTGAGGTACGAAGTTTACCTCATATTTTTGGGGAGCGGTTCAGCGAGAGTTAGGCACATGGGTTGAGTTGAGCACAACGTTTCATCTTTAGACGAACGGGCAGTCCAAGCGGACTATTCAAATTTTGGAGGATATGCTCCGAGCTTGTATTATCGACTTTGGAGGCTCGTGGGATAAGTTCTTACCTTTAGCATAGTTTTCCTACAACAACAGCTACCAGTCGAGTATTCGTATGGCTCTTTATGAGGATCTATATGTTAGGCGGTGTCGGTCGCCGGTTGGATGGTTTGAGCCAGGAGAGGCTTGGTTGTTGGGTGCAGATCTAGTACAGGATGCCTTGGACAAGGTCAGGATCATTCAGGATAGGCTTCACACAACTCAGTCCAGGCAAAAGAGTTATGCCGACCGTAAGGTTCGTGATTTGGCATTCATGGTCCGTGAACGGGTATTTCTTCGGGTGTTGCCTATGAAGGGCCTGATGAGATTTGGAAAGAAGGGCAAGCTTAGTCCTAGGTTCATTGGCCCATTTGAGATTCTTGATCAAGTGGGAGAGATGTCTTACAGACTTGCGTTGCTGCCGAGCTTAACAGCAGTTCACCTAGTGTTTCACGTGTCCATGCTTCGGAAGTATCACAACGATCCATCCCACGTGTTAGACTTCAGGACTGTCCAGTTGGACAAGGACTTGTCCTATGAGGAGGAGCTGGTAGCTATTCTAAATCGGCAGGCTTGTCAGTTGAGATCAAAGATTTTTCTTCTGTTCGTGTTTAGTGGAGAGGTCAGCCTGCTGAGACATCGACCTGGGAGTCCGAGTCCGATATGCGGAGCCGTTATCCCTATCTTTTCCCCGATTCAAGTACTTCCTTCTTATGTCCGTTCGAGGATGAACGGTTGTTCTAGAGGTGGATGATGTGATGACCAAAAAGTCATCTCTTATTTTAGAAACAAATTCAGTGCTCCGAGACCTAAAAACCTCCTTTTTACCTCACCTCAATTTGTGTGCACAGTCTGGACACTTAGCCGGAAAGCCATTATATGAAAATTAGTGAAAAATAATAAATTTTTCCTTTAAAATGAATTAAATTGACTTTGATCAATGTTTTGGGTAAACGGACTCGGACCCGTAATTTAATGGTCCCGGGGTTCATAGGAAAATATAGAACTTGGGCGTATGCGCGAAATCGATTTCCGAGGTCTCCAGCCAGAGAAATAAATTTTTAAAGAAAATTATTTTCTAAAATTATTTATGAGTTTTGGAAATGAAATATGATTAAAACTTGATGGTATTGGGCCCGTATTTTGGTTTTGGCACCTGGTATGGTCTTATATGTGATTTAAGATAAGTCTGTAAAATTTGGTAAGAAATGGACTTGAAACGACGTGAATCGGATCGTTTTTGAGAAAAGTGGCAAATTTTAAGTTCTTAAGAAATTTCATGATTTTGATGCTAAATTTATAGTTGTTGATGTTATTTTAGTAATTTGAATGCACAAGCAAGTTCGTATGATATTTTTAGGTTGGTGTGCATGTTTGGTTTGGAGCCCTGAGGGATCGGGTGCGTTTTGGATAGGCCACAGAGTGAGTTTTTGGACTTGAGGAATTGCATGCTTCAGCTGTTTAAGTGCAGGCTTGCAGGCTTTGCATTTGCGAAGCCTGGCTCACAAATGCGATATCGCAAATGCAAGGGCTACGTCACAAATGCGAAAGTAGCCCAGGCTAGTATCCCTTGCAATTGCGAGAAATCAATCGCAAATGCGATGCTTCCCCCTCTTAGCCAGTTGTAGCAAATGCGACACATTGTTCGCAATTCCCAACTCGCAAATGTGAGAATTTGTTCAGAATTCCCAACATCGCAAATTTGTGAAATAACCCACATTTTAAAAACCTTTTCAAAACATAAACTCCCTAGGGTGATTTTTCAAGAACAACTCTTCTTTGAAATCGACTGTAACTCAATTTTAACTCGTTTCCGTCAATCATTAACATCTTTTAACATGATTTCAACTCAAAAGCAATGATTTTCATGGGAAAATTGGGTGTTTTGGGTCAGACTTAGGTTTTTAAAAAATTGGGATTTTGGACCTTGATTTGAGGTCTGATTTCAAAATAAATTATATATTTGAATTCATGTGGGAATGGGTAATCAGGTTTTGGTCCGAACCTCGGGTTTTAACCATATGAGCCCGGGGGGCAATTTTTGACTTTTGGGAAAAAACTTTAGGAAACTTATTTTTATGTATTAGAATTAGTTCATTTAGCATTTATTGATGTAACTAAGTAACTTGTGACTAGATACGAGCGAATTGGTGGTGGAATCAAGGGGTAAAGTAATAGTTGAGACTTTAATTGAGTTCATGGAATCAAGTTAAGTGTTTGGTCTAACCTTAGCTTGAGGGATTAGGATTCGAGACTTATTTGTTACATATTAATTATGGAGTACGACGTATAGTCATGGTGACGAGTATCTATACGTCGATGTCCAGCATGCCCGTGAGTCTTGTATTGTAATTATTATGCCTCCGTTTTGGTTTATTGCGCTTCATATGAGGATTTCATTATTGTTCCCTTTCCGGGATGTTATTATCATTATTGTTCCCTTGCAGAGATGTTTGTTTTAATATTATCGTTCGCTTGCCGGGATTCCTTTCATTGCTGTTGATAAAAGAAATAGAAACGGGTTGCACGCCTGCAACGGTAACATGTAAAATGGGAGCGGGTTGCACGCCTGCAATGGTAATATGTGAAATGAGAGCGGGTTGCACACCTACAATGGTAATATATGAAATGGGAGCGGGTTGCACGCCTGAAACGCTGATAGATGAAATGGGAACAGGTCCCATGCCTGCAACAATAATGTAAGAAATGGGAGCGGGTTGCATGCTTTCAACGGTATCATATGTAATGGGATCGGGTTGCACGCCTGCAACGGTATTACTTGTGTGCCTGTTCTTCTATTTCCTTATTCTGATGGTAATTGATTTAGAGCATTTCTTACGTTTCTCTATAGTCGTTCTATTTTTGTTTGTTACTCCCCATAGCATGTTTTCCCCGCCCAACTTTAGTTATAATTATCTATTTTCTATTTCCGCTGTATATGAATTAATTGCACAAGTTATTTGGTAGTTTGGTCCTTGCCTTGTCACTACTTCACCGAGGTTAGGCTAGGCACTTGCCATCATATGGGGTCGGTTGTGCTGATACTACACTCTATACTTTTTGTGCAGATCCTAGTGTTGCAGATTTCGGACCGCAGTGAGGTTTCAGCTTCTTGCTTATCAGGCAACCCGAGGTAGTCTTGGAGGCGTCCGCAGGTCTTGGCTTCTCCCTCTATCTATTTTTCTGCTTCTCTTATGTAGTTCCAGAGACAGAATTTTATTATTTCTTCTAGACCCATATTTGTAGTACTCTTAGACAATCTGTGAAGTTGTGACACCAAATCTTCGATAGTTTTTGTTAAGGAATTTTATTAGCAGTATTTTTTAAGTTTAAAATTTATTCTTCCGCCTGTTAAATTGTGTTGTTATTAATTGTTGGTTCTAAGTCGTTAACGAAATTAAAAATGAAAACTAGTCAAATAGTTCAGTTGGTTGGCTTTCCTAGCTCTCACTAGTAGGTACCATTATGACTCCCGAGGGTGAAAATTTTGGGTCGTGACATATAGCAAATCAAAAGCACAAGTAGCATAACTAAATCAACAATAGAAGTTTAAAGATAATAAAGGGATTAGAAAAATACAAAATACATCCTAAAAACTAATCAATTTCAACCGGATTACGATCAAGAGTTACTTCTCCCTTCACTTCAACATTGAATTCGACATATAGTGATGAAATATCCACCAATGTAAATTTGATGATGAAACCTCGCTTGACATAATTATCCAAAACAAAATTTTCCAGCCTTCTTTGAATCTTCATCGATCACCAACGCTCATAGATATAAACTACTCTTTGCCACGATAATGAAGAAGCGCAGTTTCAATTGTTGGAGGAAGATGCTTGTTGATTTTTCTTGGAATATACTGGAAAAAAACAATTTTAAGTAAGTTTTCAAAAAATATAAAGCTTAAACACAAAAAATATATATACAATACTGATGCATAACTAGATCGTCGTAGTTGATGTATGAATCAGTCATAACCATTTCAAAAGTTAGAGGATTCTCTTCTTCGTCCTCACTAGTAGAAGAGTATGTTAGGGATCGTTTAGTTAAGTGAGAGGCGTCAATACTTAGTGTTTGTAGGAGAGTATTTTTTTAGGTCTTTGGTGTTTGAGTATATGAGAATATGAGGCTATACATTAATAATACACCAACCTATTTAACTTCCCCATGGTGCATTTACTCTTCCAATACATGATCATTAATCAATGAATTTCGGATTTTTTGAATGATAAATAATTTTAAAAAAAATATTCTAGTAATATGAAGATTGAAATTTTATAACATAATATTTCAATAGAAAAAAGTACAACAACCATAACTAAAGGTTGAATTTAACAGAAACACATCCTAGTACCAACTAAAAATGGATTAGTACAAACAGGATATCCGTCTCCTTTCACGTCCACATTGAAGATAGCACGCATTGGTGAAACATCAACTAACGTAAATTTGACGAAGAAACCTCGCCTGATAAAATTCTCCAACACAAAAATCTCCATCCTACCTTGAATCTTTTTTTATCACCAACGCACATAATTACATACCACTCTTTGCCACGATGGTGAAAATACGCGTGTTCTAATGTTGGAGGGAGATGCTTGTAGATTTTTCTTGGAATATACTGAAAAAAGGATAAAACAACAATACTATTAAGTTTTTGGAAAATATAAAGATTAAACACAAAAAATATACAATACTGATGCATAACCAGATCGTCTTAGTCAATGCATGAATCAATCATAATCACTTCAAAAGTTGGAGGAATCTCTTCTTCAGTATCACTGCTAGTAAAAGAGTAAGATATGTCATCACTGCTAGTAGAAGAGTAAACTAGGGCTCGTTTGGTTGAGGGAGAGACTTCCATAGTTTAGGGTTTGAGTATGTAAGTGTTTTAGGTCTTTAGGGTTTGAGTATGTGACCATATATATAGGGGCCAAGCCAATCCAAAAATATATATCAAACACCCTCTTGATAAAAAAGGGTGCACTGAATGCTAATGTCACGACCCAAAATCCACTAAGGGTCGTGGTGGCGCCGGACACCTCTGTCAGGCCAGCCAACTAACTTATCAATTAATTCTTCTTTTAATACTTTTGAAAATCTAAGGTTTTTCCTTCCATTTTTATAAACAAAAGTTCACTACTAGAATTCAAATTTAAATAATAACAGTTAGTACAAATCCATTGTAAACCATCCCAGAAACACGGTGTCACAAGTACATGAGTGACTACTGATAAGATAAATAAAATACAACATCTACCCGGAATACAGTGGACGGAAAGTAAATACAGTACATTGGAAGGAACTACTCTAGCTGCGGTTGCCTTAATGATGCAGCTCACCTAGTCCCAGCGTCATCCATGCTGCTACACCCAATAGGCTGCTAGAGGTGTATATATATACCTGTGCAACAAAAATTCACAGAAGTGTAGTATGAGTACGTAATCAACGTGTACTCAGTGAGTGTCCCGTCTAATCCTGAAGGGGTAGAGACAAGATGGACAACTTTGACACACTCTAATGGTCCAACAGTTATTTATTCTCAATATATACATATCGAACAGTGGATTTATTTTCTAACATGATTTTTATCCAGATAGAGGAAACAAGTAAACATGTAATTCTTTCATAGGAAATTTTCCAAGATTTATTTTCATTATTAACAAGATGATCTCGAGCCAGAGTGAGGCATGTAACGACTTAAATAAATCCAGGCAGCAACACAGGCATGCGCAAATCATACCGAGGCGACGACCCGATCCAACAAAAATAAATGTGCACTTGCCGAGGGTCGACGACGCGCCTATAAATGCATCTATTAATCTGCCGAGGCATTCGGCCCGGTCCAAAATAAACACACACAGACAGACAATCAGTCAAGAATTCAATATGGAGCAATTATCCAAGAACTCCAATTCTCTTTAATAACTTGAGAAAATGAAGCTTAAGTCTTTTTAGAAATCCATTTATTAGTTTAATGTGATATATTACCCCGCTCGCGAATCATCCATGCGATGCAGGTACACGTAAGATACATGCTCAAATAGCCAATTAGAATTTTATCGGGAATAATTATCCAAATAAGCCAATTCTCTGTTTAACAATTCAGGAATGATGTTTAATCTCTTTTAAATTTGTTTACTAATCAAAGGTGATTTAAACAATTCAAGTCTTTGATGGGTTCATAATTAATCTAAGTATAACATGCTGATGGGTCCTAACTACCCGGACAATAGCATAATAGCAGCTACGCACGGACTCTCGTCACCTCGTGCGTACGTAGCCCCCATAATTAGGAGCACATAATCAATCACTTCACCTATGGGGTAAATTCTCCCTCACAAGATTAGAAAGGAGACTCACCTCGCTCCGAAGACTCAAAACCGGCATTCTACATTCTTTCGAGGACTGCAATAGATGCACCACGCTCCAAGACTAGCCAATGGTTACGCAAATCCATTAATATATGCTCAAATATTCATTACAACTAATTTATAGAAATTCCTAACCCCGATTGGAAAGTTGACCAAAATGCCCTCGGGCCCACGTGCCCGGAATCCAAAACTTTTCGAAGATAAAGTTTACCCATAACCTTAGGAACTCGGATATATAATTTTCTCTTAATTCCATACTCGAAATCGTGGCTAAATTCCAAGAATATGATTTTCTAGGTTTTCCACCAAAATCCCAAATTTTTATACTAATTTCCATGCCTAATTCCATGTATAAACCTTATATTAAACTCAAAGCTAGCATAAATTACTTACCTCATGACAAGTGACGAAAATGGCATCCCCAAGCTTCTCCCCATCGACTCCAATGAAAGAAAAATGGGGTTGAAATGAGCTCAACCCCGAACATAAAACATCCTCACTGCCCTAGTCATTTCCGCTTCTGTGGAAATGTTGCCGCTTATGCAGTTCCGAATTTGTGGACAATAGGCCGTTTCTGCGGCTTTACCCTGGACTAGCCCCCTTTCGCTTCTGCGATGCTCCTTCCGTAGATGCGGTCCCGCTTCTGCGAAACCTCGACCGCATCTGAGGCCCACGACCCTTCGAATCATTACGCTTCTGCGGTGCCCTTTACCTCTTTTGCGACTCTGCTTTTGCGGATATCTGACCGCATAAGCGGTTCCTGCTCCCCTTCTCTCCCAACCGCTTCTGCGGTCCCATCTCCGTAGAAGCAGAAATACCAGCAACTCAGCTATTTCCAAAAATCCATTTTCTATCCATTAACCACCCAGAATCCACCCAAGGCCCCCGGGACCCCAACCAATATACCAATCAATCCCAAAACACATTACGGACTTGCTCTGAGGCCTCAAATCATAACAAACAACGCTAAAACCGTGAATTACACCCCGATTCGAGCTTTATGAACTTTGAACTTTCCAACTTCTATTTCCGATGTTTAAACCTATCAAATCACGTTCGATTGACTTCAAATTTTGCACACAAGTCACATTTGACATTGCGGACCTACTCCAAATTTCGGAACCGGATTCCGACTCTGATATCAAAAAGTCAACCTCTTATCAAACTTCTCAAAAACCTCCAAATTCTAACTTTAGCCAAATGGCTTCAAAATGACCTACGGACCTCCGAATCCACTTC
>MU787384.1:128139-138807 GCA_026770625.1 Nicotiana glauca
AATATAGAGGAGAACTCCACCATGCTTGCAATTACCACGTTTCATTACTTCCACCAGTCCACTTCTGACCATCCTCAGTTCGTTTGACTTTCAATACTGAATCCCTTGATTACACACTGAGTAAACCTCCCTTCAATTCATTCACTGCCCAACCCGTGGGCAAACGTCCCACCATCACAACAACACTGCAGAATAATTGCTCATAAGCATCATGGCAACCTGTGCCTAGCTCAAGTCTCTTAGAAGTTCTGTTACTGAGCTGAAACAATAGAATATCCCTCCAAAGCGCGACTATAATAGTCCAATCAACTATACCGAAAAAATCATCCCACACCACATTTGTAGTGCCACTGCAATCCTTCAACTTTCAATTTATAACAAGCGCTCGCATCGCGTAAGATTGAGTGGGAAGGAATCAAAGGCATAAGCCTCAAAGGAATCGAACCGCATGATAAAAAAATCAAGAAGGGAAGTACTTCTAACAGTCCTGCAGCCTCCCAAGGATAAGTACAGACGTCTCCGTACCGATCCGCGAGACTCTACTTGACTTGCTCATGACTCATGAGATCGACGGGAACCTAGTGCTCTGATACCATGTTGTCACGACCCAAAATCCACTAAGGGTCGTGGTGGCGCCGGACACCTCTGTCAGGGCAGCCAACTAATTTATCAATTAATTCCTCTTTTAATACTTTTGAAAATCTAAGTTTTTTCCTCCATTTTTATAAATAAAAGTTCACTACTAGAATTCAAATTTAAATAATAATAGTTAGTACAAATCCGTTGTAAACCATCCCAGAAACCCGGTGTCACAAGTACTTGAGCGACTACTGATAAGAGAAATAAAATACAACATCCGCCCGGAATACAGTGGATGGAAAGTAAATACAGTACATTGGAAGGAACTACTCTAGCTGCGGTCGCCTCAATGATGCAGCTCACCTAGTCCCAGCGTCATCCATGCTGCTACACCCAATAGGCTGCTAAAGGTGTATATATACCTGTGCAACAAAAATGCACAGAAGTGTAGTATGAGTACGTAATCAACGTGTACTCAGTGAGTGTCCCGCCTAATCCCGAAGGGGTAGAGACGAGATGGTCAACTTTGACACACTCTAATGGTCCAACGGTTATTTATTCTCAATATACATATCAAACAGTGGATTTATTTTCTAACATGATTTTTATCCAGATAGAGGAAACAAGTAAACATGTAATTCTTTCATAGGAAATTTTCCAAGATTTCTTTTCATTATTAACAAGATGATCTCGAGCCAGAGTGAGGCAAGTAACGACTTAAATAAGTCCAGGCAGCAATACAAGCATGCGCAAATCATATCGAGGCGACGGCCCGATCCAACCGAAATAAATGTGCACTTGCCGAGGGTCGACGGCGCGCCTATAGATGCATCTGTTAATCTACCGAGGCGTTCGGCCCGTTCTAAAATAAACACACACAGACAAACAATCAGTCAAGAATTCAACATGGAGCAATTATCCAAGAAGGCCAATTCTCTTTAATAACTTGAGAAAACGAAGCTTAAGTCTTTTTAGAAATTTATTTATTAGTTTAATGCGATCTATTACCCCGCTCGCGAATCATCCATGCGACGCAGGTACACGTAAGATACATGCTCAGATAGCCAATTAGAATTTTATCGGGGAATAATTATCCAAATACGCCAATTCTCAATTTAACAATTCAGGAATGATGTTTAATCTCTTTTAAATTCGTTTACTAATCAAAGGTGATTTAAACAATTCAAGTCATCGATGGGTTCATAATTAATCTAAGTATAACATGTTGATGGGTCCTAACTACCCAGACAATAGCATAATAGCAGCTACGCACGGACTCTCATCACCTCGTGCGTACGTAGCCCCAAAATTAGGAGCACATAATCAATCACTTCACCTATGGGGTAAATTCCCCCTCACAAGATTAGAAATGAGACTCACCTCGCTCCGAAGACTCAAAACCGGCATTCTACATTCTTCCGAGGACTCCAATTGATGCACCACACTCCAAGACTAGCCAATGGTTACGCAAATCCATTAATATATATGCTCAAATATTCATTACAACTAATTTATAGCAATTCCTAACCCCGATTGGAAAGTTGATCAAAATGCCCTCGGGCCCACGTGCCCGGAATCCAAAACTTTTCGAAGATAAAGTTTACCTATAACCTTAGGAACTCGAATATATAATTTTCTCTTAATTCTATACTCAAAATCATGGTTAAATTCCAAGAATATGATTTTCTAGGTTTTCCACCAAAACCCTAAATTTTTATACTAATTTTCATGCCTAATTCCATGTATAAACCTTGTATTTAACTCAAAGTTAGCATAAATTACTTACCTCATGACAAGTGACGAAAATGGCGTCCCCAAGCTGCTCCCAATCGACTCCAATAGAAGAATAATGGGGTTGAAATGAGCTCAACCCCGAACTTAAAACATCCTCACTGCCCCAGTCATTTCCGCTTTTGCGGAAATGTTGCCGCTTATGCAGTTCCGCATTTGCGGACAATAGGCCGCTTCTACGGCTTTCCCCTGGCCTACCCCCCTTTCACTTCTGCTATGCTCCTTCAGCAGATGCGGTCCCACTTCTACGGATCCTCGACCGCATCTGCGGCCCATGACCCTTCGAAGCATTACGCTTCTGCGGTGCCCTTTACCGCTTTTGCGACTCCGCTTTTGCGAATACCTGACCGCATAAGTGGTCCCTGCTCCCCTTCTCTCACAACCGCTTTTGCAGTTTCTTTCATGCTTATGCGGGGCCGCTTCTGCGGTGCCATCTCCGCAGAAGCGGAAATACTAGTAACCAGCAACTCAGCTATTTCCAAAAATCCATTTTCGATCCGTTAACCACCCGGAATCCACACGAGGCCCCTGGAACTCCAACCAATCATACCAACCAGTCTCAAAACACATTACGGACTTGCTTGAGGCCTCGAATCATAACAAACAATGCTATAACTGTGAATTACACCCGATTCGAGCTTTATGAACTTTGAACTTTCCAACTTCTATTTCCGATGTTTAAACCTATCAAATCACGTCCGATTGACTTCAAATTTTGCACACAAGTCACATTTGACATTGCAGACCTACTCCAAGTTTTGGAATCAAATTCCGACCCCGATATCAAAAAGTCAACCTCCGGTCAAACTTCTCAAAAACCTCCAAATTCTAACTTTTGCCAAATGGCTTTAAAATGACCAACGGACCTCCGAATTCACTTTCGATATTGCTCCCAACTGCAGAATCAACATACGAAGCTATTCAAAGACTCGGAATCCCAAATGGACATCGATAACACTGAAATGTACTTCAAGCCAAACTTAAGAAATTTCTTCTAAAATGCTAACTTACACAATAGGCGCCAAAATGCTCCCGGGTTATCAAAACCTAATCCGAGCATACGCCCAAGTCCAAAATAATCATTCGAACCTGATGGAACCTTCAGATCCTGATTCTGAGGTCGTTTACTCAAAATTCCAATCCTAGTTCATTCTTTCAACTTTAAGTTTCTCAAAGGAGAATTGTCATCTAAATTTAACTCCGATCTTCCTGAATTTAAATTCCGACCAAGCGAACAAGTCACAATTCATGAAATGAAGCTGCTCATGGCCTCAGATTACTGAACGATGCACTAGGGCTCGAAATGACCGGTCGGGTCGTTACAGCTTATTTTTCTGTCAGTGAAAAACAACTTATTTTTGGCCACACTATCTGGTTTTGTTTGAAGGGTGTATTGAATGCTAATTTTCCTGTTGATGAAAAAAATAACCTATTTTTAGCCACACTATCTGGTTTTGTTTGAAGGGTATATTAAATGCTAATTTTTCTGTCAGTGAAAAAAATAACTTATTTTGGCCACACTATCTGGGTGTATTGAATGCTAATTTTCATGCTAGTGAAAAAAACAACCTATTTTTGGCCACAATATCTGGTTTTGTTTGAATTGTTAGAATTAATGGTGTTAGTTGAATTGTATTTATTATTTTGGTTACCAAAATTTTATTGATAACTACAATTTTCGAATTCCTATTCAGATATTAAATCCTATTTTTTTTATGCATATTATAACTAAAATAAAATAAACTACCCGTTAGGGTGTACAAAAAGAGTGTTTGTGGGTAGGTAGGTTGTACCTCCCTCTAGCATGCTATGGTTATCACTATTACAACCTATTGTTTTCCTTTCAAACACAGTTCCTACGATGTCTGCCCAAAAAACATGATTGACAAACACCGGAGGAACTGTTGTTACAAAAACATCTTTAAAATGTTTTTTTCTTGTCCCTTCCTTCGCCAGCATGTCAACAACTTTGTTGGTCTCCCTGTAAATTTACTTCACCACCACGGCGTCGAGTCTTTGGACGATTGACCTGCATTCATGATTATTTGAGTCAAAATAGAGATTTCCATTAATTAGCATTCTAATTGCCTATGTTGAATCAATGTTTATTTCCAAATATGTGAATGGTCTTTCTTCTGTAATTTGCAGTCCTTTGAGGAGAACCACAAGTTCTGCTTGGGTGTTAATGGTGTAATTGATTGAGCCCATATAGCCCAATATCCAGTTTCCACTTGCATTTCTGAAGAATCCCCCAGTCCTCCCTTACTAGGATTCCCTGTTGCACCTCCATCATTGTTAAGTTTGTAGGAGTTGTTGTTTGGTGGCTCCCATTTTACCTAGATATTCTTTATGTTTTTGGGTTCTTTATCCAGCATCATTTTAACATATTCAGTGGCCTTAGCAATTGCACATTTTGAGCCTGCCCTATCTTTTTTGTTATTGAAGAGATTGTTATTCCTTGTTAGCCATATTTGCCAAAAATAGAAAGGGGGAGCTCTTCCCAAGTAATGATGCTGTTGTAAGCTTTTTTCTTTAGAGATGCTCAAGTGGTTGGCCAATCTGTGGAAGTGAAAGTAGGAATAGGATTATTAGTTTCCCTATTGCTTTGGGAGATGATGTCTTGCCAGAAGGTGTGTGAAATGGTACATTCAAAGAAGATGTGTTCTAATGTTTCATTGGCCTGACTGCATTGGTGGTAACTGGGGTTTGATTGTACCCCAACATAATGGAGATAGGATCCAGTGGGGAGTCTTTCATGGAAAAGTAACCAAAAGAATGATTGGATTTTTTTGGGTACTTTTAGTTTCCAAATCCAAGTGAAATTGTGGTTCATGGTTTCCTGCCTTTGGTCCAATATTGAATAGGTAGATTTTGTGAAGTAGAAACAATTTGGTGTGGCTCCCGATATCATTCTATCCTCATTAACTGGGTCGGATGGAATGAAAGTGTTGTGGATGGAGTTTTGGATATTTTGGGGGATGGTGAGAGAGAGATTCCAAACTCCATTTTGATAGGCATTTGCAATTATTTTGGACATGTCTTCTCTTGTCAGGGGACCTCAAATTAGGGACCTTATAGCAGGGAGGTTGTTTATCCAACGGTCATTAATAAATCTAACTCTATTTCCTGATGAACTACCCATCTTTTTGCTTGCATGCATTTTTCCCATCCTTTTAGGATTCATTGCCAGGTGTGGGACTTCGCTTTTTTGGGAGGTGTCCTCCAATTGCAGTGCTTTGCAATGAGAGTTTTTGCCCAAAGGGTTGTGGGGTTTTGGTATAGCCTCCAAGCAAGGCCTGAGTGCTGGGCCTTATTTTTTAATTCAGCTTTCTGGATCCCCAGCCCCCCTTGTCTTTAGGCTTTGTAACTGTGTTCCAAGATATCAGGTGCATTTTTTTAGTAGAAGTGGTGCCCCAGATGAAGTTCCTCTGAACTTTATCAATTTCTTTGTTTGTTTTTACTGGTAGCTTGATGTATTGCATGACATGATTTGGGATTCAGTTTAGTGATGCGTTTGCCAGAGTGGTCCTTCTAGTCATGTTAAGCATGCCTGTTTTCCAAGCTGCCATTTTTGAGTGGAGATTGTCATAAATGAACTGAAAATCATTGTGAGTTGGTCTTTTGTGGAAAATTTGGAACCCCAGATACTTCCCAAAGTTTATTGATGCTTTTATGGAGAGAGTGTTTGAAATGAGCTCCATTTGATGAGGTTGGCAGTTAGCACTGAATCATACTTTGGACTTAGTGAGATTGATCTTTTGCCCAGATGCTAGATTGAAGGAGTTAAGGGTATTCATGATTGTATTGCAATTTGTAAGGTTTGCTGTTGCAAAGAGAGTTAAATCATCAGCAAAGAAGAGATGGGGTACTTTAGAGCTACTTCTGCTAATGCTGATTGGGTGCCATTCCCCTTGGGTGACATTATTGTCAATGGCTCTTGAAAGCCTTTCCATACACATGATGAACGGGTATGGGGAGAGGGGTTACCCTGCTTAATGCCCCTAGTGGGCGTGAAAGGGGTGGTTTTCTCTCCATTGACAATTACAGAGATGGTGGAGGAGTTGACACATGACATGATGAGATTGATGATTGTGTTTGGGAATTTGAAAACATGGAGGGTTTGCTTAATTAAAGACCATTCAAGTCTATCAAAAGCCTTCTCCAAGTCAATCTTTAGGATTATACTACTGGATTTTCCCTTCATTTTCCCAAAGTGGGAGATGTACTCTTGTACTATGATGGCATTATCTTAAGCTTTTCTATTAGAGAGGAAGCTGGCCTGGCTAGGCCCAATGATGTGGGGGAGGTAAGGCTCGATCCTATTGATAATTATTTTTGTTACTGTCTTGTAGACAATATTGCATAAACCTATGGGTCAGAAATTTTTAATTATTGTGCCTTGAGGGCATTTTAGAATGAGGCATAGATAGGTTTCATTCATGACTAGGTCCATAGTTGATGTGGAGAAACAGTTTTTGCAGAAGAGGGTGACATCCTTACCCACTATGTCCCAGTATTTTTGGTAGAAGAAAGGGTGAAGGCCATCTGGACCAGGGGCTTTGAAAGGCTTGAAAGAGAAGACGACATGTTTAATTTCACTATCCCTTAGAGGCAGTCCAATTGTTGTTTGCTGAATCTAAGAAAGGTAGTGCCCTTGGATTTCAGTGGAGGATAAGCCATTTTGAGACTGTGAGAGGGAGGAGGTATAGAGTTATTGGAAGAATCTTGAGATTGCCAGCTTGATCTCCGCTTCCTCTAACATCCACTGACCAAAGTCATTTTGGAGGGAACGTATTTTGTTCCTCCTCCTTCTATTTAAGGTGAAAGTATGGAAGAATTTAGTGTTGGCATTTCTCTCAGAGAGCCATTGGATTCTGGACTTCATCTTCAAAATATCCTCTTCATTTCTTAAGATGGAGTTAAGTCCTCAATGAGGTTGCTTTCAAGGATTTGCAATGGGGTGCTGGTGGAATAGAGGGATAATTTCTGGATTCCTGCTATCCTTGCAAGCAACCTCTTTTTTTTTGTGGAAGATATTCCCAAAGGTATGCCTATTCCAATTGAGGGCATTTACCTTGATCAAGGAGGTGGAAGGGATTAGAGTAGAGTCAGTCTAGAAAGAGTCCCTAACTAGGTTTTGAAACATGGGGTGGCTGCACGACATTGATTCAAACCCGAAAGGTTTATTGGTAGGACTAGGATTGTTATTGCTTAGATTGACAAGCATAGGGCTGTGATCAGACTCCTAGGAAGGCGAGTGATGTTTGATTGAAGGTACTCTTTTAACCAGTGGTTATTAGCCAAACATCTGTCAATTCTTTCTAGTATTAGAAAGGTTCTAATTTTGTACCTCTTTTTGGACCAAGTATACTTGCTGCCTTTAAAACCTAGGTCTATAAGATGGCAGTTGTTAATGCAATTCTAAAAGGAGTTGCTTCTATGGGTGTGTTGATACCCAATTTTTCCTATATATTTTTATACTCAAAATACTCTCAAAATAGAATGTGTATGCATATATGAGCATCCCAAAAGATTTTGGCAGTTTTAAAGGATTTTAAAACTAATTTAGGGCCTATTTTTACACCATAAATCCCAATAATTATTCCCAAAAGCCTGCCATTTTGGAGAATAGTTTATTTTATTCTGACATTTGCATAAAAACATAATTTACATGATTTTTGTATAATTTTACAGGTCCATTTGGTATTTTTAAAACTAAATTGTATGAAATTGCAATTTTAGCCCATTTCCGGATTTAATAGCAATTTTAATTACAAAATCAATACCAATATTTTTAAATTAATACTTACATATGGTTAGCTAACCCAATGCTTTTAATTTGATTTTTAACATCTTTTACTATTTTTATAAATTCAAAAGGGAAAAATGGCTATTTCAATTTTGGCCTAAAATTGCTTTCAATTGTAGCCCAATTCTGACCCCAATTAACCCAATTAAACGACCCAATTACCCGACCCATTTCCAAACACACCCGTCCATTGTTTTAATCCAGGTCGTTAATCATTTTGATCAACGGCCAGGGTTTTACCATCCCTTTTTAACTTACCAACCCCTAACCCTATCTATCATTTTCATTTTGACCACCGCACTCTCAAACTTTCTCTAGCCCCTCCGAAACCCTAGCCTTATCCCACCGGTTTCTACCATGTTTCAGCGGAATCCATGGCATCCCCAAGCCCTGGATGGCCTGTACTCACCTCCATGTGCTCTTGTACACTGGATACTGGAAGATTCAAGGTCTGACCTTGAAGGTTTTCGCTTAGATCTTCGCCGATTCAAGTTTCACGGCCATCTCCGGCATGTCCTGGTCCTATGAGCCTATCTCTGGCTCACCTGGCTCAGAGCAGACCATTTTCCAAGCCTTTCTCACTTCTAGGGTTCTTCTGAAACCCTAGCCCTTCGAGGTTTTCCTATATTTCTCTAGATCCGCTCTAGATCCATGCTTGTCTTAAGGTTTTCAAATGATTTCTTAAATCTCTTTCAAAAGTTTGCTTTCAAAAACTGTTCATCTTCTCCGATTTTGGGTTTCTTTGATTTTTACTCGTTCTACTGTGATTTTATGTGGTGTTCTTACTGTATTCGTCCTACCGTGACTCCTGTTTGTTTCTACTTTGACTCCTATGTGCTTTCTTCTACTATGTTTCCTCCTAATGTTTCCTTGTATTTTTCTTTTGCTGTGTTTTCCCTCAACATGTTTTCCCGGAACGATTGAGTTCCTTTTGGTTTTTCTGAGTTTGCTCTTGTCTGATTTGTTCATCCCTACACTAGATTAATGACGAAAACCTTAGAATTTGGGGTTTTTCGGACCACTTGTATGTGACTTGCATGTTCTCACCTCTGAACTAGTTTCATTTCAATTTCTCTGTTTTTCATATGGTTCTGACCTTTTTGCCAAAAGCTTTTCTACACTAGATTTTCATACTGATTCGTTACAATGACAGTACAACCTTCTTTCATGTTTGACGTGTTCGTATGCTCCTTATATACTATGAATTTCCCCATAAAGTGGTTTTTCAAATTTGCAATTAGTTCAAAATTTCTTCTGAATATAGCTTGATTGATTTCTTTCCATTTTTGCCCGTGACTCGACCTAAGTAAAACCTTCCTCTTTTTTCAGACTTGATTCATTCGTATAAAAATCTCAGACCTTTTGATTTACTGTTTGTTAATTGTTTTTTCTTACCTTATTTGCCCAAATCGTGTATTTCTAAAACATCTCCTTAAATAATGTATTTACCCTTATTTGTATACTATGCACAATGTTGTTTATTTGATCCCCTTTCCTTAAATATTTCTTGTCCTTTACTGATCAAATTGGGATTCCTTAATCAAAGGAACCTCTGTTAATTGATTGATCTTAATTGATACTCGACTAATTTTCTTTCCTTGCTTGCATGTCTGATTTCAAGTATAAATACATGCTCTTCTTTTCACTTCATAATCGAATTCTGACTGCAAATCAAAATCAGAATTCACTTCTCTGTCTTCTTTACTACTACTATTACTACTATTTATTTTTCTACACTACTACTGAGCATTCTATATCTGTACTTCCTGCTTTCTGATCTTCTAAGCACTTGGGGAGTTTTCTTGAGTCTGTTCCTGTTGTTCCTGGCCGTCTATTTGCTGTTACTCTCCTGCTATTCTAGAATTTACAACTGGTATGTTCTTCTATGTTAAATAGCATCCTTGTTATATGTTCAACTTCTCTGCTTCTACCCCTTCTTTCTTTGTGTGTTTATTTATGCTTTCCTGCACTATGTAATTACCTTCAAGCATGCTATGTCTCTTTAGGTTATGTTTTAATCCCTTTCCCTCTATTCCCTTTGTATGTGAGTATTGTCCTGGGTCATAGCAGTACTATGAATTGTTGTCTGTGATCCAGAACTAGACTCTTATGAGTCTTTACTCGATTGCTTTCCCATTCCCTTTCGCCTCAATGTGCTGAGCTCTAATTTAGGTCTGTTGGTGTCCTGATCACCATTCAGACCTGAGTTTGACTCTATAAGAGTCTGCTCTTATTTGTTTGAATCTGAGCAAGAGGTTAGGGGTGTGCTAGTCTATGCCATGGCTGTGTATGAACACCTCCTGCTAAGGTTCCTCCCTCACATTACACTTACTCCTAGCTCTTAAGTTCTACCCCCCTCTGGTAAGCCATGCCTAGGGACCCTAGAGCTCCCTCTGAACTTGGATGCCTAAGAGCTGGTAATTCCACACATTGCACTACTCCGTTACAACATTCACTCTTTAGGGTGTAAGCATTTCCTGGGCTCTTGA
>MU787386.1:5065-23298 GCA_026770625.1 Nicotiana glauca
GAATTTCTGGTTCGCGGAATGTAATACAGAGTCATTCTTTTCCTCGATTCGGGATTCAACCGGTGACTTGGGACACCATAAATCTCCCAAGTGACGACTCTGAATTAAATAAATAAATCCCGTTTCGATTGTCCTTTAATTGGAAAAAACTCCATTCCACCACGCCCTTCGCGGGGTGCGGTAGCGCTGAAAGGAGGTGTGACAGAAGAGATACGGACGAAATAAAGCCGCAAGGGTTTCCTTATACACATATATAAAAAATACAATCTCCATCTACAAACATGGTTTGAAAATACTACATACAGATGGCAAAAATCTACGCTCCCCCGGGAGCTATAACCTGCCGGCCTCATCTTCGCTTTCCCCAACATCAGATAGAAGTAACCGAGAATCACGCTCATCCCCCTCGCTCGCGCTAACTCTTTTGAGAGAACAAATCCCCTAGCACAAATCTCCTCGAGAGTCTTCCTTCGAGACTTGCAACGAGCATATTCTTTAATCCTCTCTTAACGATCGAGGATGCTTCTCAACTTAGCTTGAGCATTAGTAGCATCTTTTAAGTGGATCGCCATCTCCTTAGATCGGCTCATTATAGCTTCAGCTCGGGCATCAACGATCTCGGCCCTTACCTTCGAAAGCTCGGATTCAAGCTTTAAAATTGTGTCCGCTTGAGCCGAAGCATTATCACAAGCTAAGTGGAGTTGGGCTTCGAGGTCTGGAACTTTATCCAGGGCATCCATCTCCTCTAAATCCCGAACCTCCGCCAGAGCTATTAGCTTATCATGAGCTCTTAGCTCATCATGTTCACTCTTGGTTCGGCCGGCTTCATCCCGAAGGCGCTCCAGGGCCTCCGTCCTTTTCTGCAACTGAAATAAATGAAGTATTAGCCTTAGAAGCCAGGAGGTAGGGCACATACTCACCCAGGGCGGAATGTTACTTGCTCTTCCAAAAAGCTCTCGTAATTCAAGCTCCGGTTCGCCTCATACCGCTAATGTTCCACCTCGGCTTCCTTTTCATCGCAAAGGAGCCTAAAGGATCTCTCCTCATTCAGAGCTTTCCACAGCCGGGTTTCACGACAAAGCAGCCCGAACTTAAGCTTGTCAAAGGCCTGCAAAGGGAAACCCAATAAGAAAGGCAAGGCGCGAAATTGAAAGGGCCTACGTCGAAACTCACCATGAGTGAAGCTGTTGGGCTTCCTCGAAGGCCGAACGTGCATCCTTTAACCTAGCTTCCTCAGCTCTAAAAGAATTGACTGCGGTCGAGACACGGTCGCTCGGAGTAGATGACCCCGAGTTTCTAGTATCCTCCAAAGCACTACCAGCGGAATGAGAAGGCAGTGGCAATGGAGAAACCACCTTTTCAAAACCAGGAACCACAGGCACGACATGCTCAGATGATGCTTCTGCTCCGGAACCCGGGTCCAGCCTCGCCCTCCTTTGAGCACATTACCATGTTGGTACATCCCGCAATATTATGTCAATATTACGTCGCGCATTATTATATTACGATAATATTATGCTCTGCAGTAATATGTTACGATGATGTCACCCTCTGCATAAATATATTACTATAATGTTACGTCCTGCAGTATTAAGTTACGACAGTGTTGTACCTAGCAGTATTACATTACAGTGATGTTACGCTTTGCAGTAATAAGTTATGATAGAGTTGCACCCTGTAGTATTACATTACGGTGATGTTACGCTTCACAGTAATAAGTTACAATGATGTTTCACCCTGCAGTAATGTACGTTGAATTTATCGTAAAGTACTTGGCATAAGTCTAAAGAAAAGATTATTTGGCGATTATAAGGATTATAAGTGATGAATACATTCGTGAAGATAAGAGGGAAAGTAATATCGAAGAAAACGAATTTTGTCAAAGTTTGTCATATTGGGATAAAATACGGCCCGAACTAAAATACCTGGTATTTATTAACTAGTACAATACAAGGTACTACATAATCGTAAGGTATACAAAGTATGTTAAAAGAGAGTAGTAATTAAGTTGGGACAGTTTTTAAATTATGCGGATAATTGGCTAAACTAATAAGTGGGTAAAGATTATTAATCTTCACCCCCCACTCTCCACGTGGCACAAGGCCACCAATTTAAGAGGTGACTCATAACAAATGGTGATTAGGTGTCTACACCAAATAGAATGAATAAAATTCATTCTTATCAAGGCAAGACTTGATACTACTTGAAGCTAAAAATCTAATTTCATACCATTCAAAATCATGAATGTGATATAGCAAAATAGTATTCCACTCCATTCAAAGGCGTGAAACAGAAGCAAAGAAACGAACAGAAACGTTGGACCAAGTTTACATATCATTCTATCTTTGGTCTTAAGGCCAAAAACGTGAGAATCAGAAGCCAATTTCGTTCCTCAAATTCAAAAGTGCAAAAGCTTAATCCAATTTTTAGGTTTTAAGTTCAATCCACGAAGGTTTTTAACGGAATATTATACGGCGTTTATTTCAGGTATATTAAGGCTATTCCTTCTTTCTTTCGGTACGGTCCAAATTATACTGAAGAAACGAGCAAATACACAATTTCTATAAATTACTCTATTCATAAAAATAGTAGGGATGTCTATATTCTTGATTCCCTATGAGAATTATTATTATCTTCTCTTCATGGATCTCAGAATAATACGTAGTTAGAAAAGTTTATCCGGAAGGAAAATCGAGATTATTATTTAGTTTTCATGCATTTCACTCATTTATACATATGCATTGACCATGACCAGATGGCGTTATATACGCGTATATATGTAAATATATGCATATGGGATATGGGAAAAGGTTACGGTGCACCACCACCTGATCAGCTGGTATATGATAATGATGTTGCCCACAGTGGATAAAATATGATTCAAACGGTGTTATATAGACGTATATATGTATGTATATATATGTTTATGGGATATGAGAAAGGTCATGACGTTATATACGCACCACCACCTGATCAGCTGGTATACGATGATGATTTTGCCCACAGTGGCCGATATGACATGATGAGATGCCCTCAGAGGGTGATGATCTTATGAAAATGTACCTATGCACGACATGACATTCATACGCATATGCATGATGCTAAAAGTATTTTATGATTTACAAAGTTATTCAGACTTACAGGTCGAGTCATGTACTCTATATGTCTCCCATGTCTCTTATGTATATATTTATGTTCCTTACATACTTAGTACAAATAGGGACACTGCGTTTCATGCCTGCAGGTCCCGATAGACAGGTCGAGAGCCCTCTAAATAGGCTATCAGCTCAGTGGAAGATGTTGGTGCGCTCCATTTGCTTTAGAGTTGCTTGTTTGGTTAGTATGATTTAGACGTGTATTATTTGATATGGCGGGACTCTGTCCCGACCTTTATGATATTTTTGTACTCTTAGAAGCTTGTAGACTTATGTCATGTACGTGAAAGATTGTACGGCCTGGTCAGCCTATGTTTTGAGTTTATAAAGGATCATGTTGGCATATTAGGCCCATATGTCATGTGTATATAATGATGTAATAAGAAAGATACGTTACGTTGGTACTCGGTTGAGTAAGGTACCGGGTGCCCGTCGCGGCCCATCGGTTTGGGCCGATGGGCCGCGACAAAAGTGGTATCAGAGCAGTTCTGTTCTAGGGAGTCTACAAGTCGTGTCTAGTACAGTTTTATTTTTGGGTGTGTCGTGCACCACACTTATATGCATGAGGCTACAGGGCATTTAAGACTGTCACTCTTTGTTCTTACTCTAGATCGTGTGGTAGAGCTCACTTATAAGAATTCAAGTCTTGGTCTTCTATTTTTATTCGTAATAAGAATATCCTACGTTCAGAAAGATGATCGATAAGAGATATAGCTATAGGAGTGTTGAATTAGAGGAACTCGACTTTGTATCATGTTTATGATAAGTAAATATGAGGTCTTCAGCAGATCATGTGCGTATTGAAAGGTGTAAGCCTCTTGGTAAGGAGCCTTAAAGCAATAATGCCTATCCACTTTTATGGTGAAAGACAATGGAAGATTAAAAAGATAAATACAAGTTTCAACAAGCTAAAGAAGCAAGATGAAGAAGGGTACGAGACACCCAGTTAATGAAGGTTAACAACATTTATAATTAAGGCAGAGGAACATAAGCTTTTTGAGTTATATTCAAAAGTAACAGAGGTATGTACAATTGTCCGTACCCATCTTAGTTATGCCCTATGGGGGCTAACATGTATAGTTTAAGAAAAGGACGGAACATCAGGACCTGACTGGACTTAGAATAAACCAAAATGGTAAGTGCATTGTTGGTGTTAGTTTACATTTCCGACGGACATTGCAAGTGTGCTTGTAGATCTCCTCGTGAGACACCTAGATGGTGCACCCTAAAATATTAAAGCCAGATATGAGCACTGGAAGACTTGAAGAAATAAATATTTCCTTAGTGTGGCTCTCGCCCCCAGTAAAGAAAGAATGTTAAGCAATTGAAAGATCTAGTGAATGGGGCAAATGGGAGCTAAAAGCGAAAGAATATCGTATTGAAGTTTTCACAAGAAAAGGGATATGAAGAAATATTAGTAGAGTAATGAGAAGAGAGATAAGGAAGTATTATGAATAAGGTGTGATACATGGATGAAGACGGTAGAGTGTTACAGAACCTATAGTCAAATGAAGGAAGAGACGAAAGATGATGGGCCTTAAGACAACGAAAGAGTATAGGCCATAAGGTTATATCCTCATTTCGAGAAATAAATTCATGACTACAACGCGACTACCAGAGGGGAGAGTTAATCCCCAGAGTAATAGAAATTAGTATGGATGGGTAAACAAGATAAAATAAATATGAATTAGAGACTGAATGATTGGAAAGTAATCGGCATCATGGAAATTTTAGATTTTATTCCATTGGTAATAGAATGGACCATAGAAGAAGATTCACGATGAATTCAAAGAATAGTAATTCAGGGAGATCTTCCCTAGAACAAGTAATGTGAGCAAAGTTAAGCTTAAGAGACTGTATGTGCCAGTTACGCTAAGTGTCACCCTCGAGAATAAGGGAATTTGTCATCCCTGGTACAGAAGAATTCCCGCAAGGCGATTAAGGATCATTGTTGTTGAGAAACGACGCCAAAGATGAAGAGGTAAAATATCTATAGGTAGATCCTCGTGGCTTTAGATTTTAGTACACCCCAAAAGTGGGGAATATAAAGTGATGTGACATTAAGTTAGAATTAAATGGTTCTAGTGACTATGGAATGGTAAAGGAAGAATGTAATAAATGAAAGAGGAATGAGATGGCACTTATCCAAATCTTATAGATACGCTATAATTCAAGAATATTCTACAAACACGACGTCAAGGAGAGGAAATAAAGGTTCCTGCCCGAGCTGTTATTAATAAATAAGGAGCCAGTGCAAGACGTAAGTTAAAATAAAGTAAATAACCCAAGAAAGGTTAAGAGGAATATTGATATGAGAATGGGCCAACGAGTAGTTAGTAATTGATCAGGAAGATATCAGTTATGGCTAAACAGGAGGTTACAGACGAGTCATCAGATCGTGTAAGATAAACATAGTAGAACCCAACATGGAGAATTCATCCTCGAAGGATATCATTTTGAGATATATTCAAACAAGAGCTGGGGTAGTTAAAGGTACCATATAAGTGTTATGGGGATAAAAGAAAGTGCCAGTAGGAAGGTAGTCAAAACATCAGTTCAGAAGCAACCATATAAGCACAAGGGCATGGAAGTAAGCAACTACAGATGATTATAGGCAAGTAAGGACATCAGAAAAGGTCTGTACTAAGCTCATAGCTTTACGAGAGTCAAGGGTTCTCCCTAACTACCACAACGAAAGACTAGCTGAGGAGATAAGAAAGAAGGCTTCAACCTAAGCACAACGACCAAAAGAGGAAATGGTCGTGTAACAACAATCTCGCAATAACATTGTAAACATTCCAAAGGAAAGTGGAATCTACCGTGGCTAATGAATGGGAAGTAAGAGTTAAAAGTAATATTCGAGACCATATAAGTTGTATAAAAACTCTGGCAAGTGTGGGCACTAAGACAAGCTAAGTATGGATGCAACGAGGGGGCAGAAAGATCAGGAAAAATAATAGCTTACGTTGAAAGAAAGCTAAGATGGAACGAAAGAATTATTTGATCAATGATACAGAGTTAGTACATTATGGATACACTCAAGATTTAGCAGCATTATCCAGGCAGCATATTTGTTGACATACAGCCATAGAAGACTCCGGCATGAGTCAAAAGAAATAATTAAGCCCAGGGCATAGACAAAGGATTGAATTATTAGAAGATCGTATCATGGATAATTCATAACGCCCATGAAAGGCTAAGGTAATAACGGATACCATGAGCCACAGATCGGAAGATAGCTTAAGCCTAGGTAAAGGCTAATCAACAAAAAGAGGAAACTAAAGAATTACATCACCTAAGTAAATCAGGAGTCTGATTATTGGACCTAGAAAAATTATAGAAGTTGTGCTGGAGAACATGACAGAATCACTCTTAATATCAGATGTTCAAGAGAAATAACACAACCACCATAATCTATAATGGCTATACAAGGAAGCCAGTTAGAAAAAGTACCAGCCTCATAAGAAGTCAGTACGAAGCTCCCGCCAGATTGTGTATGTACTAGAGGTGCGAGTATTATAATAGAGCTTCAAGTTATGGACGTGAATTACACCTAGGTGGAAGTGAGGTTATGAAGGAGATAAAAGATACGATACGAGATTTTAAGTAAGTAAGGTAAAAGTGAACAGCGTACGAGATACTCAAAGCCAGAATATGTGAATAGTCCATACTTCGGATAGAAGGTTAGAAGTGCTGGGATTCAATATACAGGAAGGATAGCGGTATAGTCAGTGGCATATCTCATATCCTATGATTTCTAGGTACCGAGGAGGCTAATTAAGACAGTAAAGAAGAGTTAGAGATGTTGTGATATCTCGCTTGATGTCCCAGAATAACATAAGGAAATCTATGATGCAAGCAAGTTGAAAGGTTTCAAGTAATATAAATAGATTTATATAGGTCGCAAGCCATTATATGGTGAAGCAACAAGGTTCTAGAAGACAAGAGTAAGGATAAGAAAGGGAGAGTGAGAAGGTAACAAAAATGGATAAGTCCTCATGATTAAGCCCATGAAAACAAGAAGAGCAAATAGTTTCTCTAAATTATACAAAGCTAACTATAGCCTGAAAGAACTCAAAAGAGTCTAAGACTAATAGCATTTAGAATGGCACACTAGTAATAAAATGAGGGTGTAATTGTGATAGATAAATGATGATGTTTGGGCCTTCGATTGAGTAATGATTCAACAAAGAAAAGAAATAGATCTTATGAATTGGACAGGATTAAAGTACCCACGCAAGGTGAATCACATTGGGATGCTATGAGGTACGGTTATGAAAG
This sequence comes from Nicotiana glauca, assembly GCA_026770625.1. Lineage (NCBI taxonomy): Eukaryota > Viridiplantae > Streptophyta > Magnoliopsida > Solanales > Solanaceae > Nicotiana > Nicotiana glauca. Next base: position 12,502 of record MU787386.1, read on the forward strand.
CAGGGTATCGCCCCAGGTGGATCAATCTAATCATTTCAGAAGTTCCCCAATAAAACGTGAATCCTAGCAACACTATTACATAAAAGGTTAAGTTATCAGTGGTATATTTTAGATAAATATTGAGGTCAATCAATAATGGATAGACAAAAGTTATAAAGTATGAGATAAGATTAGGCCGTTATTCTAAAGATGAACAGTAATGAAGAAGAATTACAGGACTTCAATTTATACATATAGAATAAGCAACGAGAGTAAGCTAGGATTTGGTAATAGAACTCAGCAACGATAAATTAAAGTAAGAATTATGGCAGTAAATTCATACGGATGGTTAAACGGACGTATGCGATGAGATATAACAATATTCGTGAATTCAACCAAGTACCGAGCGAAGAACTTCAGTATACTCATAAATGCCCCAAGGGACATGTTATCAAGCTCTACATTCGAAGCCTGGATATTGGACACACTTACAAGATCAAAACTATACAGGCTGCATGATGAAAGGTAGCAACAATTACGAGATTGGAAGGATCTCGAAAACTAGTTGTGGTGTGAGAAGGAGGCTTAAGAGGGGATGCCCTAGACTTTGGACTTATTTACAGAACAGTCGCTTAGATGGCAAGGGAAGTTCTAAGGTATTTGGAAGATATAAGTTAAGAAAATAATAAGAGCATTAGTCAACATTCGAGGATGAATGTTCCAAGGGGGGAATGATGTTACACCTCGCAATATTACGTCAATATTACATCCCACAATATTATATTACGACAATGTTATGCTCTGCAGTAATATGTTACGATGATGTCACCCTCTGCAGTAATATATTACGATGATGTTACGTCCTACAGTATTAAGTTACGACAGTGTTGTACCCAGCAGTATTACATTACAGTGATATTACGCTTCGTAATAATAAGTTACGATTACACCCTATAGTATTACATTACGGTGATGTTACGCTTCGCAGTAATAAGTTACGACGAAGTTGCACCCTGTAGTAATGTACTCTGAATTTGTCATAAGGTAATTGACATCAGTGCAAGGAAAATATTATTTGGGATTATAAGGATTATAAGTGATGAGTAAATTCGTGAAAGTAAGAGGGTAAGTAACATCGAAGAAAACGAATTTTGTCAAAGTTTGGCATGTTGGGGTAAAATAAAGCCTGAGCTAAAATACCCGGTATTTATAAACTAGTGCCATACAAAGTACTATATGTTCGTAAGGTGTACAAGGTATGTTAAAAGAGAGTAATGTTTAATTAAGTTGTGATAATTTTTAAATTATGCAGGTAATTGGTTAATTATCGGATAACAGAACATTACCACATTAACTAATAAATGATTAAAGATTATTAATCTTCACCTCCACTCTCCACGTGGCGCAAGGCTACCAATTTAAGAGGTGACTCATAACAAATGATGATTAGTGATTAGGTGTCTACACCTAAAGAATGAATACAATTCATTCTTATCAAGACAAGACTTGATACTACTTCATCATAGAAACATAAGCTAAAAATCTGATTTCATTCCATTCAAAATCATGAATGTGATATAGCAAAATAGTATTCCATTCCATTCAAAGGCTTGAAACAGAAGAAAAGAAACCAACAAAAACGTTGGACCAAGTTTACATATAATTCTTTCTTTGGTCTTAAGGCCAAAAACGTGAGAATCAGAAGCCAATTTTGTTCCTCAAATTCAAAAGTGCAAAAGCTTAATCCGATTTTTAGGTTTTAAGTTCAATTCACGAAGGTTTTTAATGGAATATTATACGGAGTTTCCTACTCCAAGTATGTTAAAGTTCTCCCTTGTTTCTTTTGGCATGGTCCAAATTATACTGAAGAAACGAGCAAATAAACAGTATCTATAAATTACTCTATTTATAAAAATAGTAGGGGTGTCTATATTCTTTATTCCCCGTGAGAATTATTATTATCTTCTATTCATGGATCTCAGATTAATACGGAGTTGGAAAAGTTTATCCGGAAGGAATATCGAGGTTATTATGTAGTTTTCATGCATTTCACTCATTTATACATGTGCCTTGACTCATGACCAGATGGCGTTATATACGTGTATATATGTAAATATATGTATATGGGATATGAAAAAAGGTTACGGTATTATATACGCACCACCATCTGATCAGCTGGTATATGATGATGATGTTGCCCACAGTGGCTAAAATATGATTCAAACGGCATTATATACGCGTATATATGTATGTATATACATGTATATGGGAAATGGAAAAGGTTATGGAGTTATATACGCAACACCACCTGATCAGCTGGTATACGATGATAATTTTGCCCATAGTGGCCTATATAATATGATGGGATGCCCTCAGAGGCTGATGATGTTATGAAACATGTACCTATGCACGCCATGATATTCACACGCATATGCATGACGCTAAAAGTAATTTATGATTTACAAAGTTAATCAGATTTACAGGTTGAGTCATGTAATCTATATGTCTCCCATGTCTCTTATATATTTATTATATGCCTTACATACTCGGTACATTATTCGTACTTACATCCCTTTTGCCTGGGGACGCTGCGTTTTATGCCCGCAAGTCTCGATAGACACGTCGACAGCCCTCCAAGTAAGCTATCAGCTCAGCGGAAGATGTTGGTGCACCCCATTTGCTTCAGAGTTGCTTGTTTGGTTAGTATAATTTAGTCGTGTATTATTTGGTATGGCAGGACACTGTCCCGACCTTTATGACATTTATGTACTCTTAGAGACTTGTAGACATATATTATATACGTGAAAGATTGTACGACCTGGTTGGCCTATGTTTTGAGCTTATAAAAGTTCATGTCGGCCTATTAGGCTCGTATGTCATGCGTTTATAATGATATAATAAAAAAGATACGTTACGTTGGTACTCGGTTGAGTAAGGTACCGGGTGCCCGTCGTGGCCCATCGGTTTGGGTTGTGACACCTGTAATGGCATCTCCAGATTATTGTTGTCATTCTTCAGCCTGGAAGCCAGTGACCCTTCCCCCTTCTCAAAGGAGCGGGGGCTCGCCTCGAAGGCTCCCCGATTCCTACAAAAACTAGATTAACACGCATAAAGGGAAATTGCCTCTCCAAATGAAGGAGGGGAAAGGAAAAAATAGCACAACACTCACCATAATGTTTTGCTTCCCGTCTTCCCCAGGACATAGCTCGCCACCTACGCTCGTCACAAATTGAGTGGTTCGCCAACTTCCAAACCCAATCAGGCAAATCGAGAACATCACCTGGTGCCCATGAAATCACTACAGAAGAATAAAATATGGCATGGTCACGATATCAGCCTTCACCACAAGCAAACCTGAGAAGAAACGGAATGTGCCACTTACGTGTATAATTTCATTCTTCAAGGAATGACATAAGTTCCATAGGGATAATGTCAGCCGTTCGAACTCGGACAAATCGACTCATCCACTCTCGATCTTATCATCCTCATCATCGATGACGAAGTGCATGGTCGACCGGCATCGCAAGGTTAACATGCCCCGATGCTGAAAGGGGGTATAGCCTGATGAGATGACTTAGCGTAAAGTCAAGCCCCGCCTTCTCCGTGAAAAATCCATCATCAACACTATTCGCCAAAATGACGGATGGATCTGTGCCAAAGTAACATGATACTTCAAACAAAAATCTAGCATAACCCTAACGAGGGGGCCCAGTGTGAAGGGATACGTGTACACATTAAAAAATTCAGCACACAGTCGGTGATACCCTCATCCAGGGAAAGTATCTGCAACACTACTTCCTCCCCCCAGCCACAGTCTTTTCTCACTAACCCAAGATGTTCTTCTCTTACCGAAGAAGCAATCTTCGAGGTATGCTCTCACTGGTCCTGGATATCGGAGGCGGAATTCTTCCCCCTCTGTCGAACAGACCCCAACATAGTGGTCATGGAGGTGGAAAAATCAGATAGCTAGAACAGAAATTTGTGCAAATACATTAGCACTGAAGTAACAAAAGATTCAACATAGAAAAGGAAAATCAACCGCTTAAAATAATGGGATTTCCAAAGGGACTCCAACGACCCTATATATGGGAAAAGCAGCGACGACCCACCTGCCTAAAAGGCCAACGACATCATCAATCTCGAGATGATACCCAACCTCAAGGATCTCCGATGAGAAAGTTAGGCAGGAAGACAACGACATCTTTGCCAGCCCCCAGGTGGTACCCGACCTCGAGGATCTCCGATAAAAGAAGTTAGGCTCCAGGTAGCCGACAATATTATCGCCAATCCCGAGGTGGTACCCGACCTCGAGGATCTTCATCAAAAAGAAGTTAGGCTCTAGGATGCCAATAACATTATAGCCAATCCCGAGGTGGTACCCGACCTCGAGGATCTCTACCAAGAAGAAGTTAGACTCCAATAAACTGACGACATCATTACAAGTCCCGAGGTGGTACCCGACTTCGAGGACCGCCAAAAAGAAGTTAGACTCCAATAAACTGACGGCATCATTACAAGTCCCGAGGTGGTACCCGACCTCGAGGACCTCCGCCAAAAGGAAGTTAAGCTCCAAAGAAACTAGCATTTGAACTCCACCCATATGGTTTGGATCACGGGATACCATCTAAATTCGGGTAAAAACCTCATTTGTGATCTACCTACAACACCTTAAGGCTATTTTGCGCTAAGTTCAAAGTAGGTTTCCGGGTGGCTCAGGCTCGAATGAACCCCGCTCAGGGACTACCCCGAGAGCTTAAAGGTAGACCCGATTCTAGGGCTCCTCGAGCGAATTTCCCTTGAAGAGTATTTCAAGGCCTAAAGACTGTTCTCGAAAGTCTGAAGGTTTGAAGTGTTATCCTCATTCAGCCCGACGTAAGGGTTCCGACGACCTGAGTCTATCAGTCCAATTCGAGTTTGGTCCAAGGAAAGGCAAACGATTCCGTGGGGAGCCATAATAAACAACTAAAGGTCAGAGAAATACACTCCCACTTGGGCTCGACATCGATAACAACCGCTAGGACCATGCATTCAAGGTTTCCGTAAGCATAAATAAAAGGGAAAATAGCAAGCACCCAAGACAGAATTGAAGAAACATCTTTGTATTCATGAATATTTGATTACAATAGTCCGCCAAGGGTCCTTACATATTATTATAAAATCCCACGAGGGGTCCTTACACAAAAACAAAGAAGTGAAAAGACAAACATATAGCAGAAGCCTACATCCTAGCCTATTCTCCAAGGAGCATCCTCAGTGGCAGTATACTCAAGCATCGCTTCCTTAACGGTCTCATCCTAGTCCTCCAAAGTATCACTTAAAAGGAGGAGATGAAGAAGAAGAAAGTGGGAGGAGCAGTAAGGGGTGAAAAAATGTCATAGCTCGGTGAAAGGCTCGGTGGGCGTCGGCCTTGCTTGCATGGGTAATTTGAGTCTACTTCTTGGGACATAATGCCATGTAAGCTACCGGCTAGAGGTACCACTTCGTCTCAGGAAAAGCAAAAGAGGTGAAGTGCCATACGAGGCGGGGGGAAGGAGGGTGAGCAGTGGTGTATAATCCGAACGGCCTTGTGAGCAGCAGTGCACTGTCCAAATATCTTCCCAAAATGGAAGGGATCGGCCTCCCTATCTCACCACCTCGAGCTAGTGATGAAAGTAGCAATAACAACAACAACAACAATAATAATAACAACAACAATAACAAATCGGTGCAATCTCGCTCGACAAGAGAAAGCCCTAGGAGAGGGCTGCAGCATGACTGATGAAAATACCGCCATACTACCCTAAAACCGTAGGGATCGAACATGAAAAATAGCAATGGATAGGTATAAGGAGAAGAGAAGGTCGAAAGACTAATCTGAGGACACTTGTATAAAGAAATGGTTCCATGAGGTCACCTTTTTATAGGGGATGGCAGCGCAACCGGAAGCCCCATTGATGTTCTTGAAAGACGTATCAGCAGGAACAATCAATGCATTTTTTAAAAATGAACTCATGACAATATTACTGTTCTAAAGAATAAAGGTCGGCGGTGCAGTGAACAACTCTGGAAAAGAGGACTGACGGGGCGTTCCGGTTATCACAAAGTCTTACACTTTTAGTATGACGTCTTCACGGGAAGTCCAAAGAGTGGGATGTCAAAATCGTTTCTTATCATTCCTCTCTAAGAAACGCAGGGACTATCTGTATACAGTGAAATCAAAAGGTCTAATTTCTCGTCACTAAGGCTCTCAGAAGATCACCTCGAAGGCTCGAGGTCGCGGAACCACCTCAAAGGCTCGAGGCCGCGACCGAGTATCTCTCCTTGAGGGTAGACAACTCTCGACCCCAGGACAGTAATGATCATGGTCATGGGGGATACGATGAGTTCCTAAGACACGCAGCTAGGGCTGACACAGCCTAGCGGGCTACTCTAAGCCCAAATCAGGCCGTTAGTCAGTTGTCCCATCCCCATATCTATGTAATTAATGTATTTTGTACTATGCGGGAATTTTTCTCCTATATAAAGGAAGATCTTGTCATTTTGTAAGGTCTATTGCTTTAGTTATTCCACATGAATATAGGAAGAACATGCTCTCTGCTTTCTAACATACTTTCTTGTTATTATTGCTTTTATCTATTATGTTCGTACTTGTTCATCATTTATTGCTTATCATTGACCATAAAGAGCCTTTATTAATTTTGACATAACTATTTGTCGTACCCCAATCGCCCCCGATAGCATATTATCTAGCCATTGAATTGACCCCGAGGCCCTCATATCGACAAGCTCGAGGCCTCGATTATCAGCCTCTTGGTTTGATTATCATCTCATTTTTAGCTCTTACTTCGTATCTAAGCTTCATACACATAGCATCATATGCTTAACAACTATCATAAAAACAGATCACATATTTTTAGATTCCCATCAACAAATTCAATTGTTATTATCATTTTCACGGTAAACAATTATTCATTATTATACAAATGAATCCTATCAATGGAGATTCACGTGTTCTTCTTCTTCCTTGGGAATCCTCTAAAATTTAACTCAAATATAGCCTAAATCTACTGCAAATCACTTGAAATTGACGTTTTGAACTCATCTTGATGATTCCCATCAATTGAGACAACACCTATTCTAAACAACTAACAAATCGAAAAACTCAATTTTTGAATCGAATCTTCGAACCACCTGTAATGGTGACTTTTATTTTTTAAATTCTTAATTAACCATTGGAATCCAGAAAAGTATTGAAGGAGAATAACAATAGTAGAAAAATTTTATGGTGCAAAGGCTGACTTGGGAAGGAGAAGAAGAATGAAGAAAAAAGGGGAATGAAAAAGAAATGGGAACAGAGAAATAAGGGGTGGGCTAATCTGGAACGAAGAAAAAAGGGGAGTGACAAGGGATGCAACTGGAACGAAGAAAAAATGGGCTAACTGGTGAAAAGTAATTTTCAGGTTATGTACAACCTGAGTTACATTGGGTAGTAAAAATTTTGTAGGGTAGCCACTTTTTAACATGGTATTTACTTTTTATCTCGTATTTTTAATGCTTATCTATGTCGCGTACCTCGCACGTGTATCCCTTGCTGCTTTTATTAGATTTATATGTAAAGAAGATAACAAACTTTTAACATAACACATAATTGTGAAAATATTTATTTAACATATAAGTAAAAATCAAAGCATATAGATAGTGAAGGTTCAACTTTTTGATAATTTTATTGGTTTTGATCAGATACATTTTTAAGTTACTATATTAAAATTTCTAGGAAGACATCAACTTGATAATAATATTATTCAGGAATATTGTCTCTCATAAATATCGTGATAGTTAACTTGCACTCCTCAACAAAGAAAATGTTCCAAAATGCAGTTTAATAGATGACAAACATTGACGGTAATAATCCTATGCTAAATGTGAAAGAGTCCAATTTTAGTTCTATTAAATTGAGAGTGTTTAGGACGTTCCCTACTTTTCCTCCTTGTATATCTCAAATATTTTCTAGTGTAGAAAAGAAGCACACTATTCAAAAATGAACGGAAAAATTTTCTATATACTTTTAGCCTTCGAGAGCGAGGAATGGCTGTGACGACCCAAAGGGATCATCACCGTATTTCTCCTTTTTTCCGCGCTTCCGAGGCCTTGAAAACCTCATTTTTAGTTGCATCGAGTTGCGTTTGCAGTCCGGACGCGAAGCCGAAAAGTTTTTATATTAAAATATGTAAATTCTATGAAACATTTGAAGAATTATGATATTAATATTGATATAGTTGACTTTGGTCAACATTTTGGGTAAACGGACACGGACCCGTGATGTGATGGTCCCAGGAGGTCCATTGAAAAATATGGGACTCGGGCATGTGCCCGGAGTCGAAATCCGAGGACCAGAACCCCGGTAAAAGAATTTTTCTGTTAAATTATTAAGGAAAAATATAAATAAAAATGAGCTAGAAAATATAGGTATCGGGCTCGTATTTTGGTTCCGATGCCCGGTACAGGTCTTAAATATGCGTTAAGCGCGTTCTGTGAAATTTGGTCAAAATCGGACGTCGTTTGACGTGTTTCGGACCTAGATATCTAACGTTGAAGGTTGATGAACTTTGAAATGGAAATTATGAGTTTTGGGGGTTAATTCTTTGATTTTAATGTTATTTTAGCGATTTGATCGCTCGAGTAAGTTCGTAGGATGTTGTTGAGTTAGTGTGTGTGTTTTGAGCCCCGAGGGCTCGGGGTGAGTTTCGGATAGGTGTCAGAGTATTTTGGACTTAGAAAAATCTGGTGTTTTTGCTGGTTGCTGGTGTCCAGGTTTTTGTTCTATGCGATTGCATTTGTTCTTCCGCGATCGCATAGAGTAAATCTTGAGGCCTAGAATTCCTTCTATGCGATCGCATAGCTTCTCTACGATCGCATAGAGCAAAGTCACCCCCCCCCCATTTTCCTTCTATGAGTTCGTATATGTCCTTATGCGATCGCACTGCCCATCAGACCATACTCTATGCGATCGCATCCCAGGCCCTGCGATCGCATAGAGCAAATTCCGCCCAGTGATTTTAAGTTCTGAAAAACAGAACAGATACGGGATTATATCCCATTTCTCAAAACTCTCTCTTCTCCAATAGCTTTTTGGGCGATTCTTGGGCGATTCTTCATCAAACTTTCTTGGGTTAGTATTGTTTAACTCGTCTTCTTCATTTTTCATCAACATCAATCAAATTCTTAGGCCTAATCATGTGAAAATAGGTAGAATATTAGAGAATTGGGTATAGTTAGGGTTTTCAAAGAATTTGTGATTTAGACCTCGTTTTGGGGTCTAACTTAAGAACAAATTATATATTTGAACTCGTGGTGTTATGGGTGACTGGAATTTGGTCCGAGCCTCGAGTTTGAACCATTTGAGCCCGGTGTCGGATTTTGCTATTTTTGGAAGAATGATGGGAATTCTATTTCTAGACTATGGGATTATGTATTTGAGCTCTTATTGATACTATTGAATTGAATTATGGCTAGATATCGTTGTTTCAGAGTTGGATTCTAGAGGAAAGGCGGTGTTAGAGGCTTGATTGCTATTTTCGGACCGAGGTAAGTGTTTGATCTAACTTTGGCTTGAGGGAATAGGATTAGAGTGTTTTGATTGCTATTTGCTAAATGATCGAGTACGGTGTATAGACATGGTAACGAGTATCTATACACCGGTGTCTAGCATGACCGTGAGTCGTAAATGCTTTTAATTCGAAAGATATGACACAACTGTCTTGTTAAATTGATAACTTCCATGTAAAGTGTTGGATAAGAACGAAATGAACTAATAGAGTTTGTGAAGCAATGATTCCCTTGCCGGGACGAGTAGACTGTTACAATTGAATTCTCCCTTTCCGGGATAGTTGGGCTATTGCTGTACCCTTGCCGGGTTTAACTGTTATGTTGATATTTTTCCCTAATAGGACCTCTTTTGGAGAGATTATCAGTGTTATGAATTATATTATGGGATCGTGTGGCACGCCGACCACTTATGAATTATATTATGGGATCGTGTGGCACGCCGACCACTTATGAATTATATTATGGGATCGTGTGGTACGCCGACCACGTATGAATTATATTATGGGATCGTGTGGCACGCCGACCACTTATGAATTATATTATGGAATCTTGTGGCACGCCGTCCACTTATATACTATATTACAGGATTGTGTGGCGCGCCGTCCACTTATGTTATACATTATGGGATCGTGTGGTGCGCCGTTCACTGTAAACATATGCATCATGAAACCCGGAGTAGATCTGCTATTGTTTTAATGTTCTATTTCCATCTAGTACTCCCCGATAGCATGTACCCTCCCAGCTTTATTTTGTATTATTGTATTACTATTTTCTCGCACTTGTATATTATATTTGCACAGGTTAATTGTGGTATGTCCTGTCTAGCCTCATCACTACTTCGCCGGGGTTAGGCCAGGTACTTACTAGCACATGGGGTCGGTTGTGCTGATGCTACACTTCTGTGCCTTTTTGTGCACAGATCAGGAGGCAGCTTACGGACCGCTGCAGCAGTTATAGACCGGGAGCCGACCTTCAGTCCAGAGACTCTTAGGTAGCTTAGCTGACGCTCGCGGGCTCGGAGTCCCATATATGATATTTCAGTTTGTTTATTTGTATCGAGACAGACACTTGTGTATTTCTTTCAGACTGATGTTTTTAGTACTCCTTAGTAATCTGTGAGTAGTGATACCAGATACTGGGTAGAGGTGTATTTGGAAACTTCCGCATTTTTATATCGTTTTGTTAAAACTAAAGTCTTCTGCACTTATTTAATTATTGTTAGAATAATATATT
>MU787389.1:0-26404 GCA_026770625.1 Nicotiana glauca
ATTTTCTCTTATTTAGATACGGGAGTTTGTTTTTATCTGTGCTTAAATGAATAAGTTGGGAGCTGTTTGATATCTATGGGTGTTCCTCATATAAAGAAATGTAGCACAAGAGCTCAAACATGCAGTAAAAAAATTTTTTTGTCGTCAACTGCTTTATACCAAAGCTGAATTAATAATATGTACTTTAATCCCAAGTTACATTTTGCATATTCATATAAAACTTACAATTTCATCTAAGGTCAGTTGCTTTGATTTTTGTTTTATTTAATTGCAATTTTGTGAGATTCTAATGTAAGTTTGTGTTGTTTTCCCTTAATCACTGATTAGAAAAATCTTATCGTAATAGTAAATGTTACTAAGTGTATACACGTTCGCGTGACATAATTATGATTCTAAAAAGAAATCGAGGTATGCGTTCGCGCAACTTTGGCTAAAATTTTCTTAATATTAATAAAGCATTGTTAATTGTGGACACGTTCGCGTGACATGATTTTTGACGCGCCAAACAAAGCGGGTATACGCACGCGTAACCCGTTTCAAGATAATTTCTCTTAATTAAAAGCGGTAAAAGAAGTAAACGCACATAGGTTCTAAAATCAATAATTAAATAATTATGTAAGCCAAGTATGATCAAAGCGACCGTGCTAGAACAACGGAACTCGGGAGTGCCTAACACCTTCTCCCGGATTAACAGAATTCCTTACCTAGATTTTTGGTTCGCAGACTATATAACAGAGTCAATATTTTCCTCGATTCTGGATTCAAACCGGTGACTTGGGACACCATAAATTATCCCAAGTGGCGACTCTGATTTTTAAATAAATGATTCTGTTTCGATTGTCCTTTAATTGGAAAAATTTCCTTTATTATACATCTTCCGGCAGTGTAGTGAAAAAGGAGGTGTGACAGCTCTGGCGACTCCACTGGGGACTAGAACCCAGAACTTTTGTTCAGAGTTCATGAATTCGAGCTTGTTTCATGATAAGTTCTTGGCTTATTTATTGTTGATATTATTGTATTTTTGTGAACCTTTGTGCTAAAGTGCTATCTGTTTACCGCTTTAATACTGTTCAATTGTATATAATTGTCTTCTTACGTCATCCCTCTGAGTCTTCTGAAAATGGTGCATACGTTCGCGTAGCCCATTTTTCGGTAGAAATTATATCAAATAAAACGAGGTTGGGCAAGCGACAAGGCCGGGCAGACTTCAGTGCTCCCGGTACGTCGCCCCCTCTTCCGCCCCAGCTGTTCGCTCGCGTACCCCAAGTCTAGACCGAAACCCCAAGATTTAAACCTAGAAAAACACACCTTCATGCCGGATCCCTAGTAGGAACGCTTGTTTGCATCACATGCATTTAACCTAGGGGACTCAATACAGGGATTGGGTCCGTCTAGGACAGGTGTACCCAAACTAACAGACCATCTTGATGCATCCTATGTGCTACATGTTGCATTTATTCGAGGGTAAAAGGGTCATTTGGCGGATCAAGGATAGCTGAGGGCAAATGAAAAAAAAGTAAAAAAAAAAAATAGTGACAAATGAAGAAGAAAGTGGAAAAAAAAAAGAAAAAAAAAAAGTGCAGTGTGAAGATAAAGCGAGTGGGGCACAATTATATTTTCTGTCACATTTTGTTAAGTAAAAAAAATAGCTTGGAAAATTCAAAAAGATTTTGCACTTTTTATCATTTTTCAAAAATAAAAAAAAAGGAAAAAGAAAATTCAAAAAGAGTTTGCATGTTTCATCATTTTCAAGGAAAAGACAATAAAACACATTTTCTCTTAATTAGCTGTTTTTCTAAAATCTCGATCGTATCCAATCTGCCCGAACTACGCATACCTGATTCTCGTCTTTCGGGGCGTGATACGTAGGCAATCCACATAGTGTCCGGTCTTCCTAGTAAATCTTAGGTTCTTCGCTTTGCGGGGTCTTAGCCAAATTTTACACTTCTAGCCACCTTTTGGGCTAAATAAGTTATTTTGTAAAAATAATCGCAACCATGTCTTGCATGTGCCTAATAAGGAATGTTATTATCTCACATAGTGTTGGTTTAAGTTTTCTTATACAGGTGTGAATTTACTAACCGGAGTTTGAGCAAGACAGATAACCCAGGACCGCTGCATTCAGGAGTTGCTTAAGGAAATTTATTTTTATTTTTATTTTTATTTTTTGTTATTTTTGAGTATGTTTTTTTTCATGTCATCTTTTACTTTCTAAGTTTTGTACAGTGATTTCAAGTTTTGTTATTGTACTTTTTATTTTATATTTGACAAGGTGTGGTGTAATTCAAAAATCCAAAAAAAGGGAGATATTGCATTTTATATTTCCTTTATATGTTTTCTTTAGAATACTAGTTCTAGAAATGAAAAAAAAAATTGAGGTTGTTTTTCCTCTAGGCAATTAATATCTAGGACTTAAAATAAATTATTTTTATGTTTCCTTTAGTATACGAGGATCAAAATTCAAAAAAAAAAGAGAATTATTTTAGTACTTCTTTAAAAGCTTTCTTTAAGGTGGTAACTCCAAAATCCAAAAGATTTTCTTTTGAGGTGTTTCTTTGGGAAATTAGTAAAAAATTAAAAAAAAAAAACTCTTTTCATTTTTATTAGAACTTTAGGATATTGAACATAGAAAATAAAAAAACTTTTGTATCATTAGAATTTCTTCTTTAGGCAATCAAAATTGAAATCCAAATATATATATATATATATATATATATATATATTTTTTTTTTTTTTTTTTTTTTTATCTTCTGCATTGCTTGTTTTGAAATATTGCGTCAGGATATCAAATAAAAATTCAAAATATGCTTATGTGGTTTATTCTTTAGATTTCCTTCTTTAAAAAAAAGAGAAAAAAAAAAGAACCAAAAAATATTTTTCTCTTCTAGGATTTTTCTTAATAGATTATTTGTTTCAAAGGGAAAAAAAAAGAAAAAAAATGCCCGTTAAGCTTGAGTTTAGAATAGGTTATAAAACATTAAGTCTAGAAAATTCAAAAAAAAAATGATTTGCTTCTTTCATTTCTCTTTTCTCATCAGAGTAGTCACTAAGGTAAAAAAAGAAAAAAAATGTTAGTTTGTTTACTTTATTCCCGTTCTTCCAGAACTATGCAAAGATCTGATTCATGCGGGGTTATGATACTTAGGCAACCTACATAGGGTTCGATCGAATCACTTTTTTATTATTAAAAGAAAAAAGAAAGGGAAAAGGGAAAAAATGGAAAAAGGAAAAAATGGAAAAAGAAAGGAAAAAGAAAAGGAAAAAAAATGGTAGAGTTGTGGGACTTAGAAATAAGAAGGAAGAAAAAGAGCGATAATTAGAAAAAAAGGGAAAGAAAATGAGCTAGCTAAGAAGTGCGAGGAAAGAAAGGAAAGGAGAAGGTTGAAATGCACAATTGGGATGATGTCAACTGACCTTTGTACCCTCGAAGTCATTTTAGAACCGATAACTGTGGCTAGATGCATTGCACGTAAAGTGAGATTATTTTATGTTAAATGTCCTAACGCTAACGTGATGGCTTCATTTTTTTATATTCATAGCAGAAGGGTGGTTGGTTTGTTGTTTTAAAGTGGTAACTCTTCTCTACAACAAAACGTCAAAGGCAATGGCAGACAACAACAAAACTGGGTTGGTTGATACGGGTGCCCGAAAGCAATTGGTGGAACAGAACACTCGTTTGGCTGATGAGGCAAGGATGTTAAGACAACATATGATGGACATGTATCAATCCTGGATGAATGGGAAGGCACCACCCCCACCATCACCTAGCTTCCTAGATGATACCCTTATCCAAGCTCCGGTCATGGTGCCAGACGATCGTCCATACTCCCCAGATACACCCGCTTGTCACAGCTTTCCCAAGTACCCTAGTAGCTCCATCACTCATCCTCCAATTACCCCTCCCCAAAATTGCCCTCCTGTCATATCCACTATTCTCGACAATAGACACCTACTCAAAGCTCATGATGCCCAATATTACCCCTCAGAGGTTGCCCACAAGGTTCCTAACTCATACAAGCAGGGCTCGCAGGATGAGCCTCATGTTGAAAATGAAAAGTTCACAGGAAGAGAAGGGCGAGATGGGATACCCAGGAGGTTGAAAGGCATAAAACAATCCTTAAATAACAAGCAAGGAATGGGAGACCAGGCTAACATGTCTTACAAAGAGTTGGGTACGTTCCCTGACGTTTGCCTACCTGCGTGATTTGAAGTGTCGAAATTTAACTTGTATGATGGAGTCGGAGATCCAGTAGCCCATCTGAGGGGTTATTGCTGTGAAATGAGAAGTGTTGGAGAGAAAGATGACTTATTGATGGCATATTTCAGTAAAAGCTTGACTGGGGCAGCTTTGGAATGGCATAATTGTCAAGATGTCGGTAAGTGGCATACATTGGGTGACCTGGCTCAATATTTTGTGCGACGCTTTCAATACAAATCAGGCGTTACCCCGGACCGCTCCTCCCTGTCTAAAATGGAAAAGAAGCTGAAAGAAAGCTTTAGGGAATTTGGGCTCAGATAAAGGGAGCAAAATGCTCGAGTCAGTCCCCCGATTGGTGAAGAAGAAATGGTTGAGCTTTTCCTACAGGTCCAGGGACCCAACCACTTCAGTCATTTGATCCCGGCCTTGGGAAAGCCTTTCAATGATGCGTTAAAAATGGAGGAGCTAGTAGAAGAAGGAATCAAGTCAGGCAAAATCGTGAGTTGTTTGAAATACATTCAGAACATTCCAGTAAGCTTGGGTGGAAGAAAGAGAAACAAAAAAGATGATCCGATGGTTTTCCTGATCAACACTTCCAGCCTCGACATCGTCCTTGTGGATATCCTTGTGTACCAGATGACCCTCCCCGATGCTACTTCTCTCTACAGAACTCCCAAAGTCGTACATCACATTCCCAGTACCCAGCTCCACTAAATGCCTATCTACCCCCACAAGCCTACCAAAAATACCCTGGATCACGTTTTCGGCCCAATCAAGCATTTAAGAATGAGAGGTTACGGAAGAAGAAAACCTTCACCCCGTTGGGAGAGTCATATGACAGTCTGTTCCAGAGGTTAAGGAAATTGGACATGTTGAAGCTGATTCAGATAAAAATGTTGAACCCTCTTCCAAAGAAGTTTTATTTTTCTCAATGGTGCGCATATTGCTCATATGCACCGGGGCATGACATAGAGAAGTGTTGGAATCTGAAGAATGTGATTCAGAAGCTTATTAATGCAGGCGACATTGTCGTGCAAAGTCTAGATGCAGCAGACACTAGCCAAAGTCCATCACCTATGCATAATGAGACGCATATGGTGGGTATGATTTATTTTGAAAAAGAATGTGAGGATTCTTCTGGGATCCTCGGAGGCCCACGAGCTACCAAGCTTTCAGCGCTATCAGAGGTTGATTTTATGAACGAGCAGGCAAAGGGAACCCAAAATTAATTTGTTAAGAACAATGTGATGAAGACTTGTGAAGTTCCTAGTATTGTTGATGCAGAATTCAGTGGCTAAGATACTGTGCTTGGTAATTGGAAAGACGCTCCATTGCTTGGTCAGTCGGGGAGGAGCTTTGGTGGCTTAGTTTTTTTAATATTTCTGTTGTCCGGGTTATTTCAGGGTTGTAATCCGGACACTGTCTTGTGAATCAAAACTTTCTATCCTTTTATTTTGTCTAGTCCCTTTAGTCGTAGTATCTCATTTAGTGTTATCTAGGTTTGTATTAGGGTTGTACCCCAGTTTATGTTGCTTGTTTTGTTGTTTAAATCCTTTCACCGTCTGTCTAATGCAAGTCTCTATTTCCTGCCGTTTCTAGTCATTTTTGTTTAGTTTTCTTCTCCTTTTAAAGTTCTTTTCATGCTGGTTCTAGTGACATGACATGCATGCATAATTCTCAGCCTGGTTTTAAAAGCCAGTTTAGTAATGAAGCAATGAAACAATGTTGAAGATGATAGGGACATTTGAGGGAAATAAGTAAGGGCATTTTGAGATTACTTCGAGCCCAAATTGTGTGAAACTGGGGCAGATAGAACATAAAGAAACCCTATATTAATGCATTGTGCCGCATCAGGTTGAAGCTAAAGGAAAGTTTGCCCAAATTGGCAGGTTCCGTCCGTGTTAATGAGAGCGAGGGTGTTGTCCAATGGTGTTTTGTAGTCGACAGATGTAGAAGGCGAATGTGTGGATATGGTTATCAAGTCTGGTACAATCAAAAGATGTCATAAATGTTTTCCTTGGTTTGTTTAAATTTGTTGTTGTACTTGGCATATATTGAAGATTGGAATGACGAGGGCATTTTGTTCTGCTATCTAAACACTTTATCCTTTGTTTCCCCCTTTGAGCCTTATTTACTTTCTTTCATACCCCTCTTCCGGAATCAGTAGCAAAGATTAGAAGCAAAAATGTGAAAAATAAGTAAAGAAAAGAAAAGAAAAGAAAAAAAGACAGAAAAGGGAAAAAGAGAGAGAAAAAGAAAAAAAAGAAAAGAAAAAGGGAAAAAGAAAAAAATAAAAAAAAACAACAAAACAACAAAAAGAAAAGGAAGAAAAAGAAAAGAAAATCATAACAACAGAACAATTTCTATGTCATGAACTACGTTCGACCTGATTCCTTTTAAGGATACGTAGGCAGCCTCACGGTTTGGTCTCATGAGAATAAAAATCCAAAAGTCCCCAAGCAAGAAACTGGGGTAGAAGTTGTGGTTATGTAAAAGATTTGATTCCAAAATTTGTAAGTTTGAACCCATTCAAGTTTTTTTGAGACTTCGTGATACCCTTTCTTTCTAACCCTATCCAAAAGCCCACATTACGGTCCAAAGAAAGACCTTCCGACCAGTCTTCGAGAGATGCCAAGTCGAGCAAGCAGAGGTGATTCATGTCAGGGGCAACACTCCGTTCTAAACAAAGAGAAGAATAAAATGAGAGAGTCTTATTGGTGAAAACCTTCACATGCACCATAAGGAGATGATGAGTTGAGAGAAAGACCAAAATGAGAGAGGCTTGATGGTGAAAACCCTTCGGTCACTACAAGTCGAATAAGGATTGTGAATAAGATTGGATAAGCGGAGCATTGAAGCCCAGTTTCACGGCAGAAGGGTACAACAAGAGTTGAACATCAGACTTGCTTGACATAATAGGCCACAGGTGCATGTCATGGTCATTAGAGTTGGTATCCACATCTGATAGGTTTCTACTTTGTAGTTTTCTTGTTAGGAATCATCTTTTCCCATTGTCCTTTACTCTATTCCTTTTGTCTTGTTTATTTTCTTTTTTCCTGAGTCGTTTGGTCGGAACAAGTGAGAAATGACTTCAAAATCTGCCACCAGCTTTTCAGTTGAACAAAACGGGATCTGGCTAGCACATCAAAGCATCATAAGTCGGGAAAGAACATTAAGCACACTGAGTCGGCAACAGCCAACATGCTTTGGGATCCATGTGAAATACAAAGTCTTGGTATATATTAATCCATGAACAGTGCAACAGATGAAGGGTTAGGGTGAACAGATAAAAGGTATTTCCTGTGATAAGAGCGATAAAGAAAGTGGCAAACCAGTGACGAGCAAAACCTTCCAAGCAGATATCAAAGTTATCATGGCAAATGAGGGAGCCGTAGACCTCAAGGACAGAACTGTTGATTTAGAAAAACAACATACACAATGAGGGGGTGACAAGTGTCGTGCTTTGGGGTTTATGTGAGACACAAAATTTGGTAAATGTCAGTTCAGGAGCAATGCAACAAGTAGAAGGTATGGGATTTGAACAGAGAAGAGGTATATTCGGTGGTAAGGAAGTGGTTAGTCAAGGGACGAGCAAGGTCATCGAATAGAAATCAGTTATCATGACAAGTGAAGGAGCAACAGACCTCAAGGTCGAGTCCAGTGTTTAAGCCAAGAAAGAACAACATATACATGGAGTGGGGGCAATAGACGTGCTGTGGTATTCATGTGAGACACAAAGGTTGGGGAGGTGCCAGTTTATGCAACGCAACAAATAGAGGATATTGGGTATGAATAGAGAAAAAGTATTATATGTGATGAGGACAACAGAGAAAGGGGTTAGTCCATAAACAAGCAAGGTCTTCGAGTGGGAATCAGTCATCATGGGAAGTGAAGGAGCAATCTCCCTCAAAGTTCAAGGCCACAAACCAACCACCACATTTTAAACTGACAAGATTTTTTTATAATTGAAACAGGGGCAGAAATTTTGTTTGTTTCGGAGAAACCTACTGTAAGGAAAGGAAGACACCAGACCAGTTTGACAGTAAGTTCTCAGGACCCTCCTGGAAAATGGGACTTAGTTTAAATTTCAAAACAATCATGAATAGCATAATTTAGCATAAATGCACCCCAAAGGAATATAAGTTGTTTTCAAAGTTTGCATGTTTAAGATAGGATTCAATTAGGAGTTTTCAGGACCCTCCTGGATAATGGGACAAAACTTTAAGATTTCTATTAGATAAAAAGATATAGTGGAAGTCATACGTTCGGTAGATATAATTTAGGTTCAAAACTGTCGTTTAATTAGAAGTTACCAGGGCCCTCCTGGATAATTAGGAGTAGTTTAAGACCTTCTTAGATAACAAGATTTAGTGGAAGTCATACTTTTAAAAGATATAGCTTAGATGTAAATCATTTAGTTAAAAGTTGTCAGGACCCCCCTGGATAATGGGACCTAGCCTTCAAATTCTTAGTAATATTTGGTAATATGATTCAGTTTAACGCTCATATATGTGCCCAGCTACCAAACTGGGGCAGAAAATTTTCTTTATTTTTGTTTATTTTTGTTGAAATCAGGTACCCACTTGGACAACAGGGAGAAGTAATTAAAGTTTTAGCAGTCAGGAGCCCGCCTGAAGAATGGAGGAATACATTTCAGGTCAGCAGTCAGGAGCCGGCCTGAAGAATAGAGGAATACGTTCAAGTTTTAGCACTCAGGAACCTGCCTGAAGAACAGAGGAATACATTTAAAGTTTTAGCAGTCAGGAGCCCGCCTAAAGAAAAGAGGGAGTACAATTCAAGTCTTTTCTTTCAAGCTTTTAAGTTATATTGATATTTGGCAACATGATATTGCCAGCTACCCAAACTGGAGCACAAAATTTTCTTTGTTGTGTCTATTTTGTTGAAGTAAGGAGCCCGCCTAAAGAATAGATGAATATATTTCAAGTCAGCAGTCAGGAGCCCGCCTGAAGAACAGAGGAATACATTTCAAGTCAGCAGTCAGGAGCCCGCCTAAAGAACAGAGGAATACATTCATGTTTCAATAGTCAGGAGCCCGCCTGAAGAACAGAGAAATACATTTTAAGTCAGCAGTCAGGAGCCCGCCTGAAGAACAGAGGAATACATTTCAAGTCAACAGTCAGGAGCCCACCTGAAGAACAGAGGAATACATTTCAAGTCAGCAGTTAGGAGCCCGCCTGAAGAACAGAGGAATACATTCAAGTCAGCAGTCAGGAGCCCGCCTGAAGAATAGAGGAATACATTCAAGTTCCAACAGTCAGGAGCCCGCGTGAAGAACAGAGGGAGTACAATTCAAGTTTTAGCTTTCATGTTCTTACTAAAGTCTGGTAATATGATGCCCAGGCACCAAACTGGGGCAAGAGATTTTCTTTGTTGTATCTGTTTTGTTTAAGTCAGGAGCCCGCCTGAAGAACAGAGGAATACATTTCAAGTCAGCATTCAGGAGCACGCCTAAAGAACTGAGGAATACATTCAAGTTTTAGCAGTCAGGAGCTCACCTGGAGAACAAGGGAATACATTTCAACTTCAGTAATCAGCAACCCATCTGGAGAGCAGGGAATACATTCAAGTTCAGCGGTCAATCATTCACCTGGAGAAAGGAAGACATCTCAAAGTGTAGTTGGCAGTCAAGCATAACCTGGAGAAAGGGCAAACACTTCAGAATGCAATTCAAGTCAGCAACAAAATAGGCTTGCGGAAAGAATGCGAGTCAACATCCCGATATGATCAACGGAAGTTTGTCACAATCCAAAATAATAAAAGAAGAGGAGAAACAAAAAGAAAGCAAAAGTGAATCCAAAATGCAAAAGTAGAGAAAGATGTGAATTGCTTAAGACATGATTGGAGTCACGGGCACGATGTGGTGTCCGAGTTTGGTCTGAAAAGTTGAGGAAGAATGAACAAGCACCTGCAACTAGCAAGCGTCAAGGTTCAAATCCAAAGTCTGCATGAAGAACCATTCAAGACGCAAGATCAAGCTTCAGAAAACTTATAGATAGGAATCTTGTAACTCGTAGTTGACAGGCTTAGCTAGTCATTTTCATGTTTTCATTTTTGATGTAATAATAGGACCACGGACCGAAACCTTGGTAGAACGGTACCTCGATTGGATCTCCACCTCATACTTCATCACCTTACTCACCTCTAAACTACACGTGGCCTGATTCCTTTATAGCCAAGGATATGTAGGCAGCTCAGATACCAAGGCTCGGTCACATTCCCTTTTCTCTTAGTTTTAGTCTCTCTAAATACGGGTCGGGTCAAAAAAACCTGTCTAGTCGTTATTTGTCTGAAAACACTTCGTGTTTCCAGTCAAAGAGGGGCAGCTGTAGACATGTGATTTTTGACCCTCCCCGAGATTTTTTATATTTTAGCACGTAAATATTCAATTTAGGCCTAATATAGCTATTTTAACTCATTTTGACTTTTTACTTTATTTTATTAAAAAAAATGAAAATATAAAAAAATATTTTAGTTTATGCATTTTTCATAAATTCAAAAAAAAAGCACAAAAATAGTACCTTATTTTCATCTTTATATAATTTCGAAAACACAAAAAAATAGTTTCATGTCTAGTTTAATTAATTAGGATTAGCTTTGGCATTGTGTAATATTTCTATTTTATTTTTAAAAATAAAAATAAATAAAAAAAAAAAGTCATTGTGTAGTCTAGGTACCCTTCTAGACTCTTCTTTGGGATAAAAAATAAATAAAAAAAGACCCTAATGATTTAACACAAAACAACTTAGGGACTAATGGGCAAAATACACCCAAGGACCTACCTATAAACCTAGACCTAACGCCTAATAAGGACCCTAGACTCCAAAATGAAATCAGCTGTATTCCTTCATCATCTTTACCCCATCAGCGACCAAGATTTCTTCAATTACAACACAAATCAGCCATGAACACACACAAAATAGGCATATATAGATACAGTAGGGAGCATCGATCTGAAGCAGCTAGAAGGCTCACTCATGAATTAGTTCTCCAAAAACCCTGTTATTTTTTGCACTTTTTTCTACTCACCACATCGAGGTTGCTGACGCACTCTTTGATTCGTGCCGATTTTTGGTTTGAATTTGGAATTCCGGCAGCAATAGTTGTCAATTTCAGTCATCGGTCGAGTGTCGAGGTCGATAGGTGTTCTGTTCGGCATCACTAGTTCTGGTCGATAGGTGGTTCCTGTTCCATTGTCGATAAAGGTCCCTAGTCAACTTTCTATTTAGACAATTCTTGAAGAATTTTCAGCGATTGTAAAGCTTTTACGGTGTTGGCCATTTTGTGTCAATTGCTTTGTCGTCAACTGCTTTATACCAAAGCTGAATTAATAATATGTACTATAATCCCTTACATATGGGTAAAGTTGCATATTCATATAAAACTTACAATTTCATCAAGAATATTCCTTCTCTAACATACAAGGTCAGTTGGGTAACGACAATTTGGAGAAAGAAGTGAATAAATTCTGTTGAACAAAAGAGGTGCATAATACTCTTGTTCATGAAATGGAAAATTGTTAATTAAGTATGAGATTGTGATTTAGATATACGGATATTCCAGTGGCTAAAATTTTGGATTTTCAATATTTTCTTAGATACATGTATACTTGTGTGCTTAACCGCATGGATTGTGAGTTAGTTTTGGATCTGTTGATCTTTCTGTGCCACATGCTTTGATTTTTATTTTTTTTAATTGCAATTTGCGAGATTCTAATGTAAGTTTGTGTTGTTTCCCCTTAATCACTGATTAGAAAAATCTTATCGTAATAATAAATTGTACTAAGTGTATACACGTTCGCGTGACATAATTATGATTCTAAAAAGAAATCGAGGTATGCGTTCGCGCAACTTCGGCTAAAATTTTCTTAATATTAATAAAGCGTTGTTAGTTGTGGACACGTTCGCGTGACATGATTTTTGACGCGCCAAACAAAGCGGGTATACGTACGCGTAACCTGTTTCAAGATAATTTCTCTTAATTAAAAGCGGTGAAAGAAGTAAACGCACATAGGTTCTAAAATCAATAATTAAATAATTGTGTAAGCCAAGTATGATCAAAGCGACCGTGCTAGAATCACGAAACTCGGGAGTGCCTAACACCTTCTCCCAGGTTAACAGAATTCCTTACCTGGATTTCTGGTTCGCAGGCTATATAACAGAGTCAATATTTTCCTCGATTCGGGATTGAAACCGGTGACTTGGGAAAAGACAAAAAAAAAATATTTTCTCTTAATTAGCTGTTTTTTCTAAAATCTCGACCGTATCCAATCTGTCCGACCTACGCATACCTGATTATCGTCTTTCGGGGCGTGATACGTAGGCAACATGTCGCGACCCAAAATCCACTAAGGGTCGTGATGGCGCCGGACACCGCCGTCAGGCAAGCCAACCAAATTACTTAATTAAATTCTCGTTTTTAACAATCTTGAAAACTAAGATTTCTCCTTTAATTATTTTTTTATAAATAAAAAGATCACAACTTCAATTCAATTTAAATAATAAGAAATTAGTACATATCTTTCGAAAACCATCCCAGAACCCAGTGTCACAAGTGCATAAGCATCTACTGATAAAGAAATAAAATACATCACCCGTCCGGAATACAGTGGATAGGAAGTAAATACAACATACTGGAAGGGACTATACTAGTTACGGCCACCTCGAATAATGCAACTCACCTAGTCCCAGATTCGCCCGTGCTGCTACGCCTAGTAGGCCACTAATGTTACATATACATGTGCAATAAAAATGCACAGAAGTATAGTATGAGTACGAAAATAACGTGTACTCAGCAAGTATCCCGTCTAATCTCGAAGAAGTAGAGATGAGAGGTCAATTTCGACACTTACTAGAGGTCAAATAATAATATACTAAAAATATAAGGAAATTATGGATTTATACAGCAGTTCTAACTCACAAAGTCAGAATAACAGGTAAACACCTTTAACAATTAATAAGGGATTCTCAAGGTTTACCTTTCATTATCTTATCAATTTATGTCAATCCATGAAAGGCAATATCAACATTTAAAATTCTCAGGCAACGATATATATATCATGCGCAAATCATGCCGAGGTCGACGGCCCGCTCCAACAGAAATATAAACTGTGCACTGCTGAGGGTCGAACGTCTCAAACCATAGATGCATCTATTACCTCGCTCACGAACTATCCTGCGATGCGGTCAACAAAAAATAAACAGACACCCTGCTCACGAATCATACATGCGACGCATGTACACGTAGAGATGCATGCTCAAACAGTCAATTAAGAATATATCGGGGAATATTTATCCAAATAAAGCCAATTCTCCTTTAACAAATTTTAAGAAAATGAAGTTTAATCCTTTTAGAAATACATTTACTAATTCAATGTGCTTTAAGCAATTCATGTTGTCAATAAGGTTACAGATATCCCAAATATAGCATGCCTTGGATCCTAAACTACACGGACAATAGCATAATAATAGCTACGCATGGACTCTCGTCACCTCGTGCGTATGTAGCCCCACAAATAGGAGCACATAACCAATTATTTTACCTATGGGTATAATTCCTTCTTATAAGGTTAGAAAGGAGACTCACCTCGCTCCGAAGATCCATAACCGGCATTCCACGCCCTTCCGAAGACTCTAATTGATGCACAACACTCCAAAACTAGCCAACGATTATGCAAATCCATTAATATATGCTCAATTTTTCATTACAATCTAATTTATAGCAATTCCTAACCCCGAACGAAAAGTTGACCAAAACACTTTCGGGCCCACATGCCCGGAATCCAAATTTTTTTGAAGATAAATATTACTCATGGCCTCACGAACTCAAATATATGATTTTCTCTACATTCCATACCCAAAATCGTTGTTAGATTCTGAGAATATAATTTTCTAGGTCTTTCTACCAAAACCCCCAAATTTCTACCAATTTCATGCTCAAATCCATACATAATTGATGTATTTAACTCAAAATAGGTGGGGATATCTTACCTTGTCATTGATGAAGAAAATCCCCCCTTGAAGCTCCCCAAAATCGCTCATGCCAAGTGAAAAATGGGAGAAGAATGGCCAAACCCTGAGTTTAAAACAACCCTCTGCCACCAGCTATTTCCGCACCTGCGGTCCCTTGACCGCTTCTGTGGTTCCGCAGCTGCGGTTAAAATGCCGCTTCAACGGTCCTCCCGAGGTCGCCTCTCTTCCGCTTCTGCGACTCCACTACCGCAGGTGCGGTCCCGCATCTACGGAAAAATGACCGCATCTGCGGTCCCAGCCTAGCCGCCCCATTCCGCTTCTGTGATGCCTGTACCACAGGTGCAGTCCCGCATCTGCGGAAATATGACCGCACCCTTTTCTTCTAGCCCAAAACAGCTTATGCGGTTGAAGTACCACATCTATGGTCCTGCATCTGCGGTCCAAAAATCGCATATGCGATTATGATAGTAACCAGCAAAACTTAGCCTTCCAAAAATCCCATTTTCGATCCGTTAACTACCCGGAATCCTCCCGAGGCCCCCGGGACCTCAACCAAACTTATCAACCAATCCCAAAATACGTTATGGACTTGCTCGAGGCCTCAAATTACCAAATAATGCCAAAACCACAAATCGAACTCCAATCCAAGCTTAATGAACTTTATAATTTCAAACTTCTATTTCTGATGCTTAAACCTATCAAATCACGTCCAATTGACCTAAAATTTTGCACACTAGTCATATTCTACATTACAGACCTACTCCAACTTTTGGAATCGGATTCCGACACTGATAACAGAAAGTCCACTTCTGGTCAAACTTCTCAAAAACCTTCAAATTTCTATCTTTAGCCAAATGGCTCCAAAATGACCTACGGACCTCCGAATTCACTTCCGGTCGCGCTCCCAACTCCAGAAACACCACACGGAGCTATTCACAGACTCGGAATCCCAAATGGACATCGATAACATTGAAATTCACTTCAAGCCAAACTCATGAAATTTCTTTTAATATGGTAACTTCCACAATAGGCGCCAAAACGCTCTCGGGTTATCCAAAACCCATACCGGGCATACGCCCAAGCCCGAAGTCATCATACGAACCTGCTGGAACCTTCAGATCCCAATTCCGATATCGTTTACTTAAAAATCCAATATTAGCTAATTCTTTCAACTTTAAGCTTCCGAAATGAGAATTATCTTTACAAATCAACTCTGAACTTCCCGAAACATAATTCCGACCACGTGTACAAGTCATAATACCTGAAATGAAGTTGTTCATGGCCTCAGACTGCTTAACGGAGTGCTAGGACTCAAAACGATAGGTCGAGTCGTTACATTCTCTCCCACTTAAACATACGTTCGTACTCGAACGTGCTGAGGACTACACTGGAGGGGTCTAAAATTGCTGTTTAACTTCTCATGTACCTTCCCGTTCTACCACAACTCAGTTGAGCATATTAGCTCGATTAATTCTGAAGATATTCTCTTTTATTCAAGCAGATACGCCTTAAAGCCCAATTCCAACATCCGAAATTCTATGCCCGACCTGTTTCCACCATAGGATCACCATATTAATCACTACACGATGTACCCAAACATAGCTGCATAACCTTGCTGAGTCCACACCTAGCATCACTTTACTCATCGGACCACAATAACCTTTTTCTGATCAACTTAGTCAAAATCCTACTATCCTGATGCTCCCATTGCACCTCATGACATACACAGGTCTCACTCTAACATTTACAATACCGCCACGACAGAAGATATGTGTAGAAGTTCATAATCAACTACCGAGTCAACAAATTATTAGGTATATGCCCCTAACAAAACCATCACCTTATTCTGAACCAAATAATGGTCTTATCTCCATAATATACTTCATATAGGAAGATTGCACTAATCCTAGATCAAGGGATCTTGCCTCATCTGATACAACTGCTCGGGCAATAAGCCACCCAGGCATTATCAAAAGTCTCATATGATGTTACAATGTGCCAATAGGCCACCAATTCGAATGCGATACAAAAGGAAAACAAACTCTGGAAGGAATTACCTAACTCCCGCACTAATACGGACTTTTCCTTAGAAAATATGAAGCGAGACATACAAAAATAGCATATAGAAAACTATACTCAACATCACACTATTGCGGCGCGCAACCCGATCCAAATAATATACCCATGGCGGCGTGCCACCCGACCCACACATAGAACTCACATAAGTAGATATACAGCGAGCAAATTTGCTTATTACAACAAAATACCTACTATCAGTCATAAACATGCTAAGGTGCATAATACCATCCCTGAGGGGACATATAGCGCTACAAGCTACAAAACTCAAGCACAACTAAGGTGCGACATACAATCTGAATTTCAAGAGCCATTTGGCTCATATAACATCATTTCTACGCGGATCCTCAACACATAAGCAATTTCTCAAGCCGTCTCATAACTCGCACGGCGCAATGCATCACTACCTGAAATATTTGCCAACGAAATAACACCCTGACTACTCCTCCATAAGGAGCGCATTACTGAAATGAACATGTTTGGCCTGATATAGAGCCCATATTCACATTTGAGTCCATCCACCGACCTCAAGCCGATTCTGATTGCACTGACTAGGATAATAACCTTTCCAAGGTCTATAATAACCCTCCTTTCTGCTCATAATACATAAGAACAGCCCTCATAGCTGGAGTGAACCTCCACAGTCCATAACCCAATAACCAAAGTTCCCTCCAGGCATAAATTCTTGAATAAATGGTATTACCACCATCCTTATACTTGGTTTAAATCTTAAATCAATCAAGTGACCACATGTCACACTTATGCAATCTTCATGTGGAACACGCTCCCACAACCTTTCGAAACACATAACGGGTCTGTACATCCCAACCACCGGCCGCACTATCGCTGAAAAGCGATCAAGAATCATTAACCATGATACAAGCCCTTTTTTACAAAACACCGATCTCAGGTGATGCTGAAGAAAATACCAACTCACCTCAAACATCGAAACTCCCTTCCTGCTCATCCGAGCTTGTGACATCCTTGTCCGCACCGAACTACAACCTTGATTATCACTTCAAATTCCATACTACTCACTGCACACGACATGCCAATGTACGATAGAACATAATTCTTATCATAACTCTGGAACCACTAATAGGTCAACACTTCATCATATAAAAGATTTTTACTGAACTCACTTCAGGAGAAACATAGCAACACATAGGCAAATTCTCATAACCGTAGAATATGCAAACATCTAAGCAGTAGTCTAAGGCACCATAGCCTTTTCGGCATCCGCTTCCACATAACAAGCCATAACAGAAGAATGCTTCTGAATAATATCAATTTCGGCGGCTGACAAATGTCATACGCACCGTCACAAATCACTTGCATAACTTGATCACATGGAAGGAACTGATCTCCACCACCAATATGTCAACTCAATTGTGGCCAACCAAATCTATCTTCGTCCAATTTATCCTTGATTACCATCGAAACAATAATAACTCCATCCAACACTTACCACCCTCTATCCGCACTCACCCTGAGTGACCTTGAACCTCGAGATAATGCTGTCTCAAATCCAACGAACTATTTTCACACCTCCCAATTGCTACATCACAAGCCAAAACATCACAGAACATTTTGTGCCCCTTCTCATAGGCTACTAACAAGCTTGATTCTTACCCGTAACTATACTCAAAACCATTAGGCATCACATCTCATCTTGTGTATTTACCATGACCGTTTTTAAGAGCCACCCGCTCTGACTTGGCCCCAAATATAATCAACTCCATGAGTCTTCCATCACATGAATGCCCCTTTGGCGAAAAACCCGCCGAATCACTTCCCTTGGAACCTGCATCTATACAAAGAAAAATCCTGAATCCTTTCCCAAGTCTGAGCATGGGCCAATAAGGCTAACGATAGCCCACCTTTAATACTTCCTTTGCTCAAATTACCACTTATGGTCCTTTCCCGTAGCTGAACTAGCCCATCGATATGCTAATAGGCAAAAATCTCGCAAGTAGTTAACCATGCAACCCAATCATAAGTGCTGGGACTCTCCCACATATCATGAAGCCATTATTTCACAAATCTGGAATTCACCCGTCCTCTTTACCTCTTATTGACATCACCTTGTTCAATCAACCGCCAAAATTCTCAAAATCTTTCTGTAAAACTCCCTTCTTATATTCTGACTCATCAAACATATTTGCACAACCGATATCTTTGCTATATAACGGATAGAATTCTTCACAGAAGCCTCACAAACCATGCGACCGCTAACCTGCTCACTTGGGTAACCCACCTATAGAAAGCTCTCCCCGGCATCTTCCAACGCTGCTGCACGGGGTACAATCACTACAACATCAATAACTCATCCTGAGTCTGAGCTTACTCTCCAGCTGCACAGGTCCATTTACCCTCGTGGAAATCATTTAAATGTGTAGAAACATCCCTCCAATTCGAAGTTATGCTGCATCCTGCTTCATTTAAGCGGCTCCTTTTCGTTTTTTTTTTTTGAAAATCTCCTGTCGCATAATAATCCATACTTCAAATTAGACTCGTAGACCCCAATAACCAAGCACTAATATTCTCAAATCGCTCCAAACTCTCCTTAAGGCATGTGGTCATCTTATCACCAAGCCTCTGCGCAGCTCCGCCACTCTTCCACTTTGGGAAAACTCACTTCTTTAATCAACTGCTCGACCTGCGCTTCCTAAACCTGGCCTTTTAGAAGTTTAAAACTCCGCCTGACACTTCCCACATGTCTTTCTCATCTTTTGCTGCTCAGTTGTTGCCTTAATAAAAATTTATCTTCATAGCACTAGAATCCACAAATTTCTACTAACTTTAAACTTTTCCAAAGGTCATCTTCATCGAACCACCAACATTAGAAATACTGTTTTAATCCTGAACCATCGCACCCTGCGATATCTGACAGTTATATCTCTGATACTATTTCACAATATCTTGTCCCAAAGGCAAATTGTAGAAGATCATAACACTGACAAACTTAATACATTCAATTAGGACAACAGCACCCCAACATAGAAGAAAACTCCACCACGCTTGCAATTACCAAGTCTCATTACTTCCACCAGTCCACATTTGACCATCCTTAGTTCGATTGCCTTTCCCCCTACTAGGAATAAAATACTGAATATCTTGATCATACATTGAGTAAACCTCCCTTCAAGTTATTCACTGCCACGAAACGTAGGAAAAACACCCTGCCATCATATCACTACTGCGGAACAACCGTGCATAGGCATTATGGCAACTTGTGCATAGCCTCAATGCCCTCAGAAGTACCATTACTGAGTTGAAACATTAGAATATCCTTCCATAAGGCGACGATAATAATCCAAACAACTACACCCGGAGAAACGTCTCGCACCGCATCCGTAGTACTATTATGATTCTTCAATTCTCGATTTATAACAAGTGGTTCGCGTCGCATAAGATTGAGTAGGAAAGAAACAAAGGCATAAGCCTCACAGGAATCAAATCGTACGATAAGGAATCAAGAAGGGAAGTACTCATAACAGTCTTGCAGCCTCCCGAGGATAAGTACAGACGTCTCAATACCGATCCACGAGACACTACTAGACTTGCTCATGACTCGAGAGCCCCCTGAAGAACAGAGGGAGTACAATTCAAGTCTTATCTTTCAAGCTTTTAAGTTTTATTGAAGTTAGGAAACATGATATGCCCAGCTACCCAAACTGGAGCATAACATTTTCTTTGTTGTGTCTATTTTGTTAAATTCATGAGCCCGCCTCAAGAACAGAGGAATACATTTCAAGTTAGTAGTCAGGAGCCCGTATGAAGAACAGAGGAATACATTTCATGTCAGCAGTCAGGAGCTCGCCTGAGGAATAGAGGAATACATTTCAAAGTCAGCAGTCAGAAGCCCGCCTGAAGAACAGAGGAATACATTTCAAGTCAGCAGTCAGGAGCCCGCCTGAAGAACAGAGGAATACATTCATGTTTCAACAGTCAGGAGCCCGCCTGAAGAATAGAGAAATACATTTTAAGTCAGCAGTCAGGAGCCCGCCGGAAGAACAGAGGAATACATTTCAAGTCAGCAGTCAGGAGCCCGCCTGAAGAACAAAGGAATACATTTCAAGTCAGCAGTCAGGAGCCCGCCTGAAGAACAGAGGAATACATTCAAGTCAGCTGTCAGGATCCCACTTGAAGAACAGAGGAATACATTCAAGTTTCAGCAGTCCGGAGCCTGCGTGAAGAATAGAGCGAGTACAATTCAGGTTTTAGCTTTCATATTCTTATTAAAGTCTAGTAATATGATGCCCAGCCACCAAGTTGGGGCAAGAGATTTTCTTTGTTCTATCTGTTTTGTTGAAGTGAGGAGCCCACCTGAAGAAAAAAGGATTTCATTTCAAGTCAGCAGTCAGGAGCCCGCCTGAAGAACAAATGAATACATTTCAAGTCAGCAGTCAGGAGCCCGCCTGAAGAACAGAGGAATACATTCAAGTTTTAGCAGTCAGGAGCCCACCTGGAGAATAAGGGAATACATTTCAAGTTCAATAATCAGCAACCCTTCTGGAGAGCAAGGAATGCATTCAAGTTCAGCGGTCAGGCATTCACCTGGAGAATGGAAGACATCTCAAAGTGCAGTTGGCAGTCAAGTATCACCTGGAGAAAGGGCAAACACTTCAGAATGCAATTCAAGTCAGCAAGAAAAAAGGCTTGCGGAAAGAATGCGAGTCAACAGTCCGAGATAATCAACAGAAGTTAGTCACAATCCAAAAAAATAAAAGAAGATGAGAAACAAAAAGAAAGTAAATGTGAATCCATAATGCAGAAGAAGAGAAAGATGTGAATTGCTTTAGACATGACTGGAGTCACGAGCACGGTGTGTTGTCCGGGTTTGGTCCAAAAAGTTAAGGAAGAATGAACTAGCACCTGCAACTAGCAAGCGTCAAGGTTCAAATCCAAAGTCTACATGAAGAACCATTCAAGACTCAAGATCAAGCTTCAGAAGACTTATAGATAGGACTCTTGTAACTCGTAGTTGACAGGCTTAGTGATAACTATGAACTGTACATGTTTTGTACCCCTTCTTACCTAAGCTTTGTGCATAAATTGCTCCAGATTAGTCCTGAATTGCTTACAAGTTGCGCTTGATTGCAGGTTTGAGCGACTAGATGATGAATATCACAAATCGGCTCAAAAAGGAGTGAAATCTACCAAGCGACAAAAGATGATTGAAAGTGGGAAATAGGAGACCTGCGCGGGCCGCACTGTTTTGATGTGCGGCTGCGCAGAAAGGTTCTGAAAGCTACCAAGTCCAAGCTTAACCTGCATGGTCCGCACTGCTTTGCCACGCGGTCGCGCAGGAAAGTTCAGAGAATCAGCAAAAGTGAAGAAAATCCACGTAGACCGCATCCATTTCTATGCGGTCCGCAATGATGAGAGATCAGAGGCTCAGTAACTCAAGGCAAAGTCCCACGCGGCCGCACACCGAATCATTGCAGTCCGCGTGGGTAAAAGTTCAGAGAGTCAAAATGGGACAAAATTCTACTGTGCGGCCGCGCACCATTTCTACGCGGTCCGCTTGACTCAACCTATGTGGCCGCGTGACATTTCTATGCGGTCTGCAATCCCCAAGTGCAAAAGCACAGATCTAAAAACCAGTTGCCCTACGCGGCTGCATGTCATTTTTATGCGGTCCACGCCAGATCCTCAGGGGTATTTTGTCCGGTTTTTCCTGTGTAGTATAAATAGAACATTTTATTTTTTTAGAGAAATTTTTTTTTTAATCTATCTGAGCAGCTGAGCACGAGACACTTCATATTAGCCTACTTTAGGCAAAATTTCTCTTGTAATTAATGTGGATTCAAGTAGATTAAGCTTGTAGTCAATGATTATGTTAATTTCTTCTAGTATTTCTTCATTTTCTACTTCTTCCATGTCTAGCTAAACCCATTAGCTAGGGTTGTGGCTCAACCCTAGTGTGGGTAATTAATAGGTGTTTTTGCTTAATGCTTGGATGATGTTGGGTGTTTGGTATTTAGGTTGATTGTACGTTTTCACTTGGATTTGGTGGTTGCAAACACTAAGTCTAGCTTAGTGGGTCTTGACTCTTCTTGAGAAAGAGAGTCTATGACCTCACAATTAACCCAACAAGGATTTGGGATGGACCCATGAGAATGGTAGTCCCAAGTAACAGTTTAAACCTCGAGAGAGTAATTACCCTACTTGAACCTTAAAGTTGCTTGGGCAAATAGGCCTACCCAATTGGTCTCGAGAGAGTCAATTGGGCAAAATCACTCTCTCTACCGAAAGGTGTGAGAGTGAGTGCTAAAGTGCAATGGTTATCCATATTCCCTTTAATTATCATCCTTGCATTAGAATTCTATACCCGTTAATTAGTCACCTAGGCGAGTGCTACGACCCTAGTGCCTTTCTCTTATCGCATACAACTAGCATCATTACTTAGCATAATTTAGTTTACAATTGAAGTTGATAAATTTATTTGATAAATAAAAGAAAAACCAAAAATGATAGAAGCAAAAATTAGGAGCCAAAGCACTTTTCTAGACTTCACAAATACTCGACTCTCAAAACTAGCTCCTTGAGGAAATTGACCCTGATACCACTATCGGGTAAAAGTAGTTAGCGCTCACTCAATCCCAAGGGTTGAGTCTGTACCGATCACTTTTTGGCGCCATTGCCGGGGAGCTTACAGTGTTGACTATTTGTGTAGCTAGTTTTGTGTTTTGCTTATCTTTCCTTCTTTTTACTAACATTATTTGTGTCGAACCAATAGGTACACATGGCTTTAAATGGGAATGTCCCTCTTGACAACGTGGTCGTAGGGGAGGAAGTTGATGATGTTGAACAAGAGGAACTCCAGGTACCACAAATGCCATGGACAGGTAGAAATGCTAATGCAAATCCTAATGATGCACTTCCAGACCCTCCTCCGCCTCCACCAAAAGTTGCTCCAAGGGTCCTTCCTAACCAAGGTTATGCAAGTGCCATAGTTCCTCCCTGAATCCGGGCGGGGAATTTTCAAATCACCAATGTTATGTTGACACTTCTCGAACAAAGAGGGTATTTTATGGGCGCCTCCGATCGAAATGCATACAAGAACTTGAAGGGGTTCGTAGATACTTGTTGGGGAAGTAAACAAACCAATGTGTCCGAAGATACTTTGAGATTGAGGCTTTTCCCGTTCTGTCTTCGGGGTAAAGCGCTCGATTGGTTGGAGAGATTACCGAATCATTCAATCACTACACGGGATGAATTGGTGGACAAGTTCATTGCCAAGTTCTTTTCTCCAAGTCATATGGCGGCGCTCCGTGATGAGATTTTGGCCTTCAAACAAGAACCAACAGAGCCTTTGCTTGAAATATGGGAGAGGTTTAGAACCATGGTCAAGGAATATCCAAATAATGATATGACTGATGTGATGATTCAACAAACATTCTATAGAGGTATCAATACAACAAACCAATGTATTCTGAACCAATTGGCGGGTGGAAATTTTATGAAGCTCCCGTACAATGAAGCATGTGAAGTGTTAGATGAAATGGCCGATACTTCTTTGACATGGCAAAGTCAGGCGAATGTTCCTCAAGGTGATCCTAATGTTATACATTTGCATAAAGAGTTGCATGACCACGGTCAAGCCATTGCCGAACTTACAACAACAATGAACCAATTAGCAAAGGCGCAATTGCAACAAGTTTAAAACCCGCACCAAGTCAATGCTATGGAAGGAGTAAATATGATGAAAAGAAGGCAAAGAGGGCAACAACAAGGAAATTGTGAAAATTATGATGATGGTAGTGGTTATTCAAATGAGTGCTATGATTAGCAAAATGAGGATTGTCAATATGTCAACAACTACCAAGGAAATAGAGGAAACCAAGGTAACCAACAATGGCGAGCTCAAGGGAATTGGAATAATCAACAAGGAGGTGGAAATTGGAATGGGAATAACCAAAACAACAATTGGGGGAATCAAGGTAACAATAGTGGAAATTGGAGTGGAAACAACAACAAGTACAAGAAATGATTATATGCCTACGGGGGTTGATGATGTTGTGGAACCAAGTACAAGAAATGAAGTGAGAATTGACATTCAAGAAGTTGAGGAAAAGACTCAAGAGAACGTGAACCCGTCTAGGCAACACATTATAGATATACCCGAGCCGGAAGTGCCCAAAGCCAAGGCACCTTTGCCTAGGCCTCCTCAGCCCTACCCTCAACGTTTGGCCAAACAAAAGAGTGATAACCAATTTAAGAAATTCATTGAGATGATGAAGAGTTTGACTATTAATGTGCCTTTGGTGGAGGCACTCGAGCAAATGCCTAGGTATGCGAAATTCATGAAAGATTTGGTCACAAAGAAGAGATCAATAGAGTGTGAGACGATCAAAATGGCCCATCAAGTGAGCGCAATTGTACACTCCATGGCTCCTAAGCTTAAGGACCCCGGTGCATTCACTATACCATGCACTATTGGAAGCACCGACTTTGCAAAAGCCCTTTGTGACTTGGGGGCAAGCATCAACTTAATGCCATATTCAGTGTTCAAAACCTTGGGAATTGGGCAACCTCGCCCGACTTCAATGAGGCTCCAAATGGCGGATAGGTCTATGAAGCGGCCTTTGGGTATCATCGACGACGTCCTTGTTCGGGTTGATAAGTTCATCTTGTCGGCCGACTTCGTGATTCTTGATTGTGAGGTGGACTTTGAAGTCCCAATTATTCTTGGAAGGCCTTTCTTAGCAACAGGGAAGGCTTTGGTTGATGTCGAGGCAGAGTTGACCTTCCGAGTTGGTGATGAAAAGGTAGTGTTCCATGTGTGCAAATCTATGAGGCAACCAAATAGTACCGAAGTTTGCTCGTTTGTTGACATTGTCACGGCGGTGATAGTGGATGACACAAGCGCAATGATCAATGTTGAAGATCCACTTGAAGCGGTGCTTTTGAACATAGAGACTAATGATGATGCCGGGAGAATTGAATGTGTAAATGCTTTGCATGGTATGGGATCATACTCTTATGAGCCTAGGAAGTTATCATTGGACCTTGAAAATCGCAAGACCCCTCCAACAAAGCCATCTATTGAGGAGCCGCCGGTGTTGGAGTTGAAACCACTTCCTCCTCACCTCAGGTATGAATACTTGGGTCCTAATTTCACTTTGCCTGTTATTCTTTCATCTTGCTTAACTAGCTTGTAGGTGGACGCCACTTTGGCAGTTTTACAAAAGCGCAAGCGGGCGATCGGATGGACGTTGGCGGATATTCGAGGTATAAACCACGCCTTTTGCATGCATAAGATCATTTTGGAGGAATATGCAAGGCCGTCGCTTGAACACCAAAGAAGACTAAATGAAGATATGCAAGAGGTAGTCAAGAAGGATATTATCAAGTGGTTGGATGCCGGTGTGGTTTACCCAATATCGGATAGTTCATGGACCTCCCCGGTCCAATGTGTTCCAAAGAAGGGTGGTATCACGGTTGTCACAAATGTTAACAATGAATTGATTTCGACCCGCACGGTCACGGGTTGGAGGGTGTGCATGGATTATAGAAAGCTCAACAAGGTCACTAGGAAGGATCATTTCCCTCTACCATTTTTGGACCAAATGCTTGATCGTTTAGCGGGCCAGACTTATTATTGCTTCCTTGATGGCTACTCAGGGTATAACCAAATTCTCATTGCCCCGGAGGATCGGGAAAAGAGAACATTTACTTGTCCATATGGCACATTCGCCTTCTCATGGATGTCGTTTGGACTTTGTAATGCTCCAGCGACCTTTCAAAGATGCATGATGGCAATCTTCACCAACATGGTGGAGGACATTCTGGAGGTTTTCATGGATGATTTTAGTGTGGTGGGAGACTCATTTGAAGAATGCCTAGCGAACTTGGACAAAGTGTTGAAAAGATGAGAGGAGACCAATCTTGTACTCAGTTGGGAAAAATGTCACTTCATGGTGCAAGAGGGAATTGTCTTGGGACACCAAATTTCAAAGAATGGTATTGAAGTTGGCAAAGCAAAGATAGAGGTTATCTCAAGGCTTCCTCCCCCTACTTCGGTCAAGGGGTGAGAAGTTTCTTAGTCCACATCGGGTTCTACCGGCGCTTCATCAAGGATTTTTCAAAAGTTGTGAACCCGTTGTGCAAACTATTGGAAAAGGATGTGAAG
>MU787389.1:48729-81710 GCA_026770625.1 Nicotiana glauca
TATTCCTTCATCATCTTTACCCCATCAGCGACCAAGATCTCTTCAATCACAGCACAAATCAGCCGTGAACACACACAAAATAGGCATATATAGATATAGTAGGGAGCATCGATCTGAAGCAGCTAAAAGGCTTACTCGTGAATTAGTTCTCCAAAACCCTTGTTATTTTTTGCACTTCTTTCTACTCAACTCATCGAGGTTGTTGACGCAATCTTTGATTCATGCTGATTTTTTGTTCGACTTTGGAATTACGGTATCAACAGTTGTCAATTTCAGTCATTGGTCAAGCGTCGAGGTCCATAGGTGTTCTGTTCGGCATCATTAGGCGTGGTTCTTGTTCCGTTGTTGATAAAAGTCCCTTGTCAACTTCCTATTTAGACAATTCTTGAAGAATTTTCAGCGATTGTAAAGCTTTTAAGGTGTTGGCCATTTTGGATCACCTCCAGATTTGAATAATCCGTTTATTAGGTCAGTGTTTCCGATGTGATTATTGCTTAAGTTGGTGGTTACTTTGCTGGGAGTTATTTTCTCTTATTTAGATACGGGAGTTTGTTTTTATCTGTGCTTAAATGAATAAGTTGGGAGCTGTTTGATATCTGTCCGCTCGCGTACCCCAAGTCTAGACCGAAACCCAAGGATTTAAACCTAGAAAAATACACCTTCATGCTGGATCCCTAGTAGGAACGCTTGTTTGCATCACATGCATTTAATTTAGGGGACTCAACACAGGGGTTGGGTCCGTCTAGGACAGATGTACCCAAAATAACAGACCATCTTGATGCATCCTATGTGCTACATGTTGCATTTATTCAAGGGTAAAAGGGTCATTTGGCGGATCAAGGATAGCTGAGGGCAAATGAAAAAAAAGTAAAAAAAAATAGTGAAAAATGAAGAAGAAAATGGAAAAAAAAAAAAAGTGCAGAAGATAAAGCGAGTGGGGCACACTTATATTTTCTGTCATATTTTGTTAAGGAAAAAAAATTGCTTGGAAAATTCAAAAGATTTTGCACTTTTTATCATTTTTCAAAAATAAAAAAAAGGAAAAAGAAAATTCAAAAAGAGTTTGCATGTTTCATCATTTTCAAGGAAAAGACAATAAAACATATTTTCTCTTAATTAGCTGTTTTTCTAAAATCTCGATCGTATCCAATCTGCCCGAACTACGCATACCTGATTCTCGTATTTCGGGGCGTGATACGTAGGCAATCCACATAGTGTCCGGTCTTCCTAGTAAATCTTAGGTTCTTCGCTTTGCGGGGTCTTAGCCAAATTTTATACTTCTAGCCACCTTTTGGGTTAAATAAGTTATTTTGCAAAAATAATCGCAACCATGTCTTGTATGTGTCTAATAAGGAATGGTATTGTCTCACATAGTGTTGGTTTAAGTTTTCTTATACAGGTGTGAATTTACTAACCGGAGTTTGAGAAAGACAGATACCCCAGGACCGCTGCATTCAGGAGTTGCTTAAGGAGATTTATTTTTATTTTTATTTTTATTTTTTGTTATTTTTGAGTATGTTTTTTTTCATGTCATCTTTTACTTTCTAAGTTTTGTACAGTGATTTCAAGTTTTGTTATTGTACTTTTTATTTTATATTTGACAAGGTGTGGTGTAATTTAAAAATCCAAAAAAAGGGAGATGTTGTATTTTATATTTCCGTTATATGTTTTCTTTAGAATACTAGTTCTAGAAATGAAAAAAAAATTGAGGTTGGTTTTCCTTTAGGCAATTAATATCTAGGACTTAAAATAAATTATTTTTATGTCTCCTTTAGTATACGAGGATCGAAATTCAAAAAAAAAAGAGAATTATTTTAGTACTTCTTTAAAAGCTTTCTTTAAGGTGGTAACTCCAAAATCCAAAAGATTTTCTTTTGAGGTGTTTCTTTGAAAAATTAGTAAAAAATTAAAAAAAAAAACTCTTTTCATTTTCATTAGAACTTTAGGATATTGAACATAGAAAATAAAAAAACTTTTGTTTATCATTAGAATTTCTTCATTAGGCAATCAAAATTGAAATCCAAATATATATATATATATATATTTGTTTTATCTTCTGCATTGCTTGTTTTGAAATATTGCGTCAGGATATCAAATTAAAATTTAAAATATGCTTATGTGGTTTATTCTTTATATTTCCTTCTTTAAAAAAAAAAAGAGAAAAAAAAAAAAACCAAAAAATAATTTTTCTCTTCTAGGATTTTTCTTAATAGATTATTTGTTTCAAAGGAAAAAAAAAAGAAAAAAAATGCCCGTTAAGCTTGAGTTTAGAATAGGTTATAAAACATTAAGTCTAGAAAATTCAAAAAAAAATGATTTGCTTCTTTCATTTCTCTTTTCTCATGAGAGTAGTCATTAAGGTAAAAAAAAAAATATTAGTTTGTTTACTTTATTTCCGTTCTTCCAGAACTACGCAAAGATCTGATTCATGCGGGGTTATGATACTTAGGCAACCTACATAGGGTTCGATCGAATCACTTTTTTATTATTAAAAGAAAAAAGAAAGGGAAAAAGGAAAAAATGGAAAAAATGGAAAAAGAAAGGAAAAAGAAAAGGAAAAAAATGGTAGAGTTGTGGGAGTTAGAAATGAGAAGGAAGAAAAAGAGCGATAATTAGAAAAAAAAGGAAAAGAAAATGAGCTATCTAAGCAGTGCGAGGAAAGAAAGGAAAGGAGAAGGTTGAAATGCACAATTGGGATGATGCCAACTGACCTTTGTACCCTCGAAGTTATTTTAGAACCGATAACTGTGGCTAGATGCATTGCACATAAAGTGAGATTATTTAATGTTAAATGTCCTAACGCTAACGTGATGGCTTTATTTTTTTATATTCATAGCAGAAGGGTGGTTGGTTTATTGTTTTAAAGTGGTAACTCTTCTCTACAACAAAACATCAAAGGCAATGGCAGACAACAACAGAACTGGGTCGGGTCAAAATAAGGGTCGGGTCAAAAAACTTGTCTAGTCGTTATTTGTTTGAAAACTCTTCGTGTTTCCAGTCAAAGAGGGCAGCTGTAGACATGTGATTTTTGACCCTCCCCAAGATTTTTTATATTTTAGCACGTAAATATTCAATTTAGGCCTAATATAGTTATTTCGATTAGTTTTGGCATTGTGTAGTATTTCTATCTTATTTTTAAAAATGAAAATAAATAATAAAAAAAAGTCATTATGTAGTCTAGGGACCCTTCTAGACTCTTCTTTTGGGATAAAAATTAAATAAAAAAGACCCTAAGGACTTAACACAAAACAATTTAGGGACTAACGGGCAAAATACACAAAATACACCCAAGGACCTACTTATAAACCT
This sequence comes from Nicotiana glauca, assembly GCA_026770625.1. NCBI lineage: Eukaryota > Viridiplantae > Streptophyta > Magnoliopsida > Solanales > Solanaceae > Nicotiana > Nicotiana glauca. The sequence goes on from MU787389.1 coordinate 52,039, forward strand.
AGACCTAACGCTTAATAAGGACCCTAGACTCCAAAATGAAATCAGTCGTATTCCTTCATCATCTTTACCCCATCAGCGACCAAGATTTCTTCAATTACAACACAAATCAGCCGTGAACACACACAAAATAGGCATATATAGATACAGTATGGAGCATCGATCTGAAGCAGCTAGAAGGCTCACTCATGAATTAGTTCTCCAAAAACCCTGTTATTTTTTGCACTTCTTTCTACTCACCTCATCGAGGTTGCTGACGCACTCTTTGATTCGTGCCGATTTTTGGTTTGAATTTGGAATTCCGGCAGCAATAGTTGTCAATTTCAGTCATCGGTCGAGTGTCGAGGTCGATAGGTGTTCTGTTCGGCATCACTAGTCGTGGTTCCTGTTCCGTTGTCGATAAAGGTCTCTAGTCAACTTCCTATTTAGACAATTCTTGAAGAATTTTCAGCGATTGTAAAGCTTTTATGTCAATTGCTTTGTCGTCAACTGCTTTATACCAAAGCTGAATTAATAATATGTACTTTAATCCCTTACATATGGGTAAAGTTGCATTTTGCATATTCATATAAAACTTACAATTTCATCAAGAATCTTCCTTCTCTAACATACAAGGTCAGTTGGGTAGAGACAATTTGGAGAAAGAAGTGAATAAATTCTGTTAAACAAAAGAGGTGCATAATACTCTTGTTCATGAAATGGAAAATTGTTAATTTATTATGAGATTGTGACTTAGATATACGGATATTCCAGTGGCTAAAATTTTGGATTTTCAATATTTTCTTAGATACATGTATACTTGTGTGCTTAAAGCATGGATTGTGAGTTAGTTTTGGATTTGTTGATATTTTTGTGCCACATGCTTTGATTTTTATTTTTTTAATTGCAATTTCGTGAGATTCTAATGTAAGTTTGTGCTGTCTGCCCTTAATCACTGATTAGCAAAATCTTATCGTAATAATAAATGTTACTAAGTGTATACACGTTCGCGTAACATAATTATGATTCTAAAAAGAAATCGAGGTATGCGTTCGCGCAACTTCGGCTAAAATTTTCTTAGTATTAATAAAACGTTGTTAATTGTGGACATGTTCGCGTGACGTAATTTTTGACGCGCCAAACAAAGCGGGTATACGTACGCGTAACCCGTTTCAAGATAATTTCTCTTAATTAAAAGCGGTAAAAGAAGTAAACGCACATAGGTTCTAAAATTAATAATCAAATAACTGTGTAAGCCAAGTATGATCAAAGCAACCGTGCTAGAACCACGGAACTCGGGAGTGCCTAATACCTTCTCCCGGGTTAACAGAATTCCTTAACTGTATTTTTGGTTTGCAGACTATATAACAGAGTCAATATTTTCCTCAATTCAGGATTCAAACTGGTGACTTGGGACATCATAAATTATCCCAAGTGGCGACTCTGATTTTTAAATAAATGATCCTGTTTCGATTGTCCTTTAATTGGAAAAACTCCCTTGAATATATCCCTTCCGACGGTGTAGTAAAAAAGGAGGTGTGACAAGCACCTTCCACGATTACAACGGGCTTGTTAGCTGCCCCTGGCACCACCACTTTGGCTTGTTCGTGTTTCAGTGCAACAATGCTTGAAGACTACTTCTGAACCACCCCAACTAGTTTACTACCTGTCTCTTTCAACTTGATCGATGACTTCCCACTAGTTGACTTCTCATTTGGCCTGACTTCACTAGACCTGATCATTATTACAGTCTGTGAGGGCTTCTTATGCTCTCCTCCCTTTTGCACTATCTCAATCATATTGGTCTCGTAATGTGTTGGCAATGGATTCTGGTTGATATTAGGCATTTTTTGGGGCTTGCACCTCGATTCGGCGGGTATCAATGAGCTCTTGAATAGCTGTTTTCAATTTCCAGCATTTCTCTGTGTCATGCCTCGGAGCCCCTGAACAATACTCATAATTCAACGAATGGTCAAGATTTCTTGGAAGGGGATTCGGAAACTTAGGCTCAATCGGATTCAACATTCCCAACTGTCTCAGCCTGTGGAATAGACTGGTATATGACTCTCCCAATAGAGTGAAAGTTTTCTTCTTTTGCGTCCTCTCATGCTTGATGGTTTGGTTCGGCCGGAAACCTGCTCCAGGGGGATATCTGTAGGCTCTTGGAGGTGGGTAAGTGCTTTGGGGGGTTGGATAAGTATTTTGTGGGGTTGGTGCGCGCCATTGTGCGTGGGCAGGAGGTTGGGAGTATGTTTGGGCATGATGGACAGAGAAGTGGGGATCAGGAGGTGGGTAGTAGTGTTGTGGTGGGCTATATGGAGTGTGGGGGTAAGTTTGGGGGTGGGGTCGAGGCTGGTTATAGTATGGTGACGGGTCCCTGGACCAAGCTCTTGACTCAACTACTGCAACATCCTCTTTATTGTTCTTTCCCAATACACCCCAGTGTCGTTTTGAATAGCCTGGGTAGTTGCCTTGATTGCTGAATAGCTCATGATTTTGTTGGATTTAAGTCCTTCCTCTACCATACTTCCCATTTTTACCACTTCGTTAAAAGATTTCCCTACCGCTGACACCAAATGACCAAAATAAGTGGGCTCCAAAGCCTGCAAGAAGTAATCAACCATTTCACTTTCTTTCATTCGAGGGTCAACCCTCGCTGCTTGCTCTCTCCAACGGAAGGCGTACTCTCTGAAGCTTTCCCCGGGCTTTTTCTCAATTTTTGTCAACGACAGACGGCCTGGGACAATTTCAAGATTGTACTGAAAATGGCATGCAAATTCTTGGGCTAGATCATCCCAAGTGTACCACCAACCATGATCTTGTCGGGTGTACCATTCCAAAGCCGAGCCACTTAAACTTTGACTCAAGTATGCCATCAATAATTCATCTCTCCCATCGGCTCCTCTCATCTTGCTACAAAAACCTCTTAGATGTGCCACTGGATCACCATACCCGTCATATAAATCAAACTTGGGCAACTTGAATCCCACTGGTAGCTGAACATCTGGGAACACACATAGGTCTTTATACGCCACACTTACTTGACCACCTAGCCCCTGCATATTCCTGAAGGATTTCTCCAAGCTCTTGACTTTCCGAATCATCAACTCCTGCTTAGAGTTCTTGGGAGGCTTCTCGGTTTCTGCCGAGAGATCAAAGTGAGGAGTATAAGAACATGGTTCTGGCGCCTTGAAGGTAGGTTCTGGTGGGTAATAGTGGTTATCATGAGTTTGAAATACAGGTTCACTAGAGGATCAGTGTAATGCAGCAGGTGGAGGTGCCACAAACACAGGAATGATTGGTGGATGAGGGTATGGGATTTTTTTGGGTGGTGGAGGTGGTGGAGTTTGAGAGGTGGTTCCATAGCACTATTGGTAAGTATGAAAGGCTGGAGATGAGTCCACAGTATGAGGCTTCTGAGGTTGAGCCAACGGTGGGATATAAGCAGGGTTAGCAGGGTAAACTGGTGGTGGATATCCTTTTGACCAGGCCTGGTACATTTCGGCCATTTTCTGCTTCAGCTTATGCATCTCCTCTTTCATTGCATTAATATCCAATTCCTCCACCTCTCTCGACAGGTCGACGATGCTTGCCTCTAATTCCTGGTTGGCCATATTTAGTTTGTCCTTAGACCGGGTGTTGTAGGAATGAGTTGCCAGAATGCTAATAACCTAACCACATGTCTGAACTCAACATCAACAACAACTTTGTTAGTAATTAGGGCTTTAACAGATTGGTAACCGCACATTTGGGAATGAATGCACCTGAGCAGTTAACCGTTTCTATTATGCCTTTGATTGGTTGCATGCGTCATCCCGGCTTTCCTTATTTCTATTTGCAACTTTTGTTTCTTTTCTGTTCTTTTCCTTCTTTTCCTTTTCTTATGCCTTTTCTTTGTTTTTCCCTCTTGTTTTTCCATTGTTCCTTTCTTACTTTTCTCTCTTTTCTTTGTTTTTTCTCTCTTGTTTTCCCCCCTTTTTTCTTTTCTCTTTTCTTATGTGGTTACGGTCGAATCCTATGGAGATTGCCTACGTATCATGACCCTACATGAATCAGACCAACCGTAGTTCTTGAAAAATAAATAACAAAAATATTTTTGGTATTTTCAATTTTTTCATAAAAACAAACACTTTGACTACAAGGACTCAAGACCCACAGACTCGAAAGAAACTAACAAACTTAGAAAAAGATCAACTCAAAAGACCTAACAGACTCCAAAACAACTTAACAGACTCAAAATAGAAAGTACCGACTCAAATAAACATCACAAATACATTAAAGCCTTGAAAACTCCTGGATCTCTCGGGGTGTTGTTTGGTTCTGCTGCGGGCTCGTTTGTAATATCCCCTTGGAGCCTTTCCAAATCTCTCATTACCTATTGGACAAATGTCATGAATGCCGCGAAGAAAGTGGTGCGGGTCATGTCCTCACATGCTTGGCATTTTACCATGATGTACTTTGCAATCGCCCTGACCCTTTCATGGATCCTACCCTTCTCTCGCAATAAATACCCAATTTGTCGGGCTCTAGCTTCCAAAGTTTGCTCAGCTGCATTGATCTATTCTTGAAATTGTCGCAGATCCCTTTCCAACTGTGCTATCAAGGCATAACAATGCTCCCTTTCGGCCCCTAAATCTCTTTCCTGCTTAGCCATTTCATTTTCAATGATCTTGACATTTTTCTTCATACTTACCATCCCCTTGTCGTATTTCTCCTTCAGCTGACGGATGAGACTGGATCGTTCCCCTGCATCCTTGGCTAACTTAACTCGAGCATTTGCTAGCTCCACTTCAATCTTCTATAAATCATCCTCGAAATCACGTGCTTTCTGGGTAAGATTATAGATGAGCTTTTCGTCTTTTCTACTCCTGCCCGGGTTTTCAAGTGCTATTTTCATCTTTCGGATTTGGGCTTTGAGAGCTTCATTCTCTTGGACCAATTTTCTTCTCTCACCTTCGGCTTCTTAGGCTTGGAGATCATTGTTGAATTCCAAGTTTCTCAGCTTTTCTTTCAAGGCATGAATCTCAGCTTGATATGCCTTTTCTTTTTCTCCCCATGCTAATCTTTCTTGGAGTCTGTCATCCAAAGCTTGCACATGAGGTCTTTTGGCACGCCTCTCAGGTTCGGGTTCCGGCTCGTTTTTCACATAAGACCTTTTCTCGAACCAAGCAGCATAGTTTGGATCCACTTCTCGCTTTGCGACATCCGGAACCTGGGTGCCATTTTTTAGATACTGGCAGTTATTCCAATCATGTTGAACTAAAGCCTCGGGCAATTCAGCTTCTGGATGTAACTCTATGACCTGAGTACTTAGATCTTCATCCTTGGACACAATTTGATACCTTCCCAATTGCCTCAAAACCCTCTGTGGCGCATACGGCTAAATACTTTTTACACCCATTAACCTCAAGTAGCCTTTGGCAGCAATCATGTATATGGCTTCTATTTTCGGGAGCCATCCTATAGACCGCTAAATTTGACTTGCTTTGAGAGCTTTCAAATGACACATCCATGCTTCAAATCCTTCTGGCACATTGTAATCCTTTACCCTCTCTTCGTAACTGGTGATGAAGTTATGTGGGCTTGATCCATAACTCATGAATCTGGGGTGATGGCGAAGATGCTCGATCATCCACATTTGTAAGAGGATATTACAACCTTCAAAGAACTGGGCCCCGGCTTTGCATAAAGTCAACGCGTGATTGATATCCGCCAGTACCAAAGGAGCAAGTGTATGCTCTTCCTTGGTAGTGAGCGTCTATGCGATTCTAGCCATTCGAATATCAACTGTCCCTTTCTCATTTGGAAAAACCATAATCCCTAGGAACGCCACAATAAATACAAACCGACAATGAATTTTCCAACAACCCTTATCTTGCTTGTTGCTCAACCCCTTTTCATGCACTTCAAAACCCGAAGAGTGCCCAAACCTAAAGTATAAGAAATGGAAATCACAACACACGTTGCTTACGCGACCTTTACTTGTCTGTTTACTGATATTCAGGAGGTCAAAAAACTTGTGCACCGACGGAGCCCTTGGAAATATAAGTTGTTGCTTCCTCAGATCTCGTCCGAACTCAATGTACCCAGCTATCTCCTCCAAAGTAGGTGTAATCTCAAAGTCTGAGAAGCGAAAAACATTACGAGCGGGGTCCCAGAAAGTTATCAGAGCCTTGATCAAATCGTCACGTGGTTTAATCTCCCAGATGTCTATAAGAGCGCCCAAATGCTTTCTCACCCATTTCTGACCATCTTGATCTAAATCATTCCACCACATGCGCAAATCTACCCAAGCCTGCTCCCTGATCACTTCTGGTGGATCTTGTATAATATTCATCTGTTCCTATAGAAGGTAGGGTTAGGGTTGACTCCAGTGGACCCTTTTGAAAACAGATTTAAAAAAACAAAAGACCATGATCCCTTCCTAGATATGCCAATTTTAGCCAAGTGGCTATTTTTGCAAGTGTGGCCCCTTCCCAATTCCATGCGAATTTTGAGGCCGGGGAGGGTTTATTTGATGACACTTCTTAACCTTGTCCATTCGTTTACGAAGATAGCCCTTTGACAACTGAAGAATACTCTAAGGCTTTCTCGGCAAGAACGGTTTAAAATATTGCCGACACTGAATCGGCTTATTTTGACCAAACTTCCACATTACATTTATTCAACCCCCTAATTTCTTTTTTCTTCTTTTTTTTTTCAAAAATAAGGCCGGACCTTATGTAGGTTGCGTACATATCTCACATCCGATGAGAATCAGACCTGCTAGTTCGGTCAGCTTTGATTTTTTGGGAATAACTATTTTTGAAAAAAAAAATCGGCAGAGTTTCGAGGTATTTTCAAATATCGGGTTTTTCTTTAGAACCAGGATTTATCACTCATGGTCTTTTTCTGATTTTTTCCTCTCTTTTTCTTTTCTTATCTAGCATGTCAGCATGCAAGCCGAAACAAATAAATGTTTACGTAGCACATAGAATGCATCATGATGGTCTGTTATTTTGGGTACGCCTATCCTAGACGGACCCAACCCCTGTTTTGAGTCCCCTAAGTCAAAATGCACGTGATGCAAACAAGCATTCCTACTAGGGTTCCGGCATGGAGCTGTGTTTTTCTAAGTTTAAATCCTGAGGTTTTGATCTAGGCATGGGGTACCCGAGCAGACAATTGGGGCCGAGGAGGGGGTGACGTACCGGGAGCACTAAAATCTGCCCGACCTTGTCGCTTTCCCAGCCTCGCTCTATTTGGTATAATTTCTACAGAAAAAGCAGGCTACACGAACGTATGCACCATTTTCAGAAGACTCAGAGGGGTGGTGTAAGAAGACAATTATATACAATTCAACAATATTAAAGCGGTGAATAGATAGCATTTAGCACAAAGGTTCACAAAATACAATAATATCAATAATAAATCAGCCAAGTAAAAATCATAAAACAAGCTTAAATTCTTGAACACTGAACCTAAAGTTCTGGGTTCTCGTCCCCAGCAAAGTCGTTAGAGCTGTCACACCTTCTTCTTCTACTTCATCCCCGTAAGGGTATAGTAAAGGGAGTTATTTTCAACTTGAAGTGATAATCGAAATGGGATTATTTAATTAAAAATTAGAGTCGCCACTTGGGAGATTTATGGTGTCCCAAGTCACCGGTTCAAATTCCAAATCGAGGAAAAGGTTGAATATGTATTACAGCCTGCAAATCAAAAATTCGGGTAAGGAATTCTGTTAACCCGGGAGAAGGTATTAGGCACTCCCGAGTTCCGTAGTTCTAGCACGGTCGCTTTGATCATACTTGGCTTTAAAATTATTTAATTACTGATTTTAGAACCTATGTGCATTTACTTCTTTCACCGCTTTTAATTAAGAAAATTATCTTGAAATGGGTTACGCGTACGTATACCCGCTTTGTTTGGCGTGTCAAAAATCATATCACGCGAACGTGTCCACGATTAATAACACTTTATTTTTGTTAAGAAAAATTGGGTCGAAGTTGCGTGAACGCATACTCCGGTTTTGTTTTTAGAATCATGATCATGTTACGCGGACGTATACATAATCACAATTATGTTTTAACACGGCCCTAAAGGACTTTCTACGAGCATTAATCATTTTTTAGACATCTAGATTATAAAATTAACATGAAGGCCATACGTTTGAAACCACGCCTCAATTTATTCCACAAGAATCTATTAACAACACGCAGCTAATGAAGTTACACTTAATTTCAACTACGACGGAATTTTAGAATTGGAAATTGAAATTAACAGAAGGATGTTTTTTTTTCTTCTCTTTTTTAGAACCTAAACCTAGCCTAAGGAGAGGCCCAAAGATGAGGGGGCAGCCTAAGTGCAATGTTGCCAGCAAATGAAAGATGCGACTGGGCCCTAAACGTGAGGCCCAAACATATTGAGGATTTAAATCCTTCCAACATTAATACAAATCCAAAGGCTGTATTTCAAACCCAACTATTGGCCTAGCTTTTAATTTATTCTGCACAGCTCATTGAATAACTAAAATGCAAGTTCCAAACCAAGTGGTCCTATGGCCCAAGACTCACGAAACAGCCCCAAAGGCCTGTCCATTAATTATTGGCCTAGGAGGGCCCATATCCTTGTGAGTCCAACATTAAACATTCATCAAATTAACCTACGATTACTGAATACCGAAAAAAACTTATTAGAATTCAACTATAAACTATTTAAGATGTAGCCATTTTCACATAACAGACATGCTAATCATATAGACTTTGCATGCTCTGAATTTGCATCGAATGGTCATGAACTAAAACTAAATCATTGAGACATCCAGAATATCCAGTCCATGTCCACATTACATACAAAATCTCAACCAAATGTCATTTAACAAACTACCACCCCTATTACTGCTAGGTTACTTCATCATAATTAACATGCCCGGTATTGACACCTTTAGCCATTTTAATTCACTTCAGTACAACAACAACAACAACAACAACAACAACAACAACAACAAAAACCCAGTTTGATCCCAACAGGTGGGGTTTGGGGAGGGTAGTTTGTACGCAGACCTTACCCCTACCTAATGGAGGTAGAGAGGTTGTTTCCAATAGACCCTCGGCTCAGGAAGGAAAAAAAGAAGAAGTGAAAAAAATAGGGGGGGAGGGGATAAAGGATAAGTAGTACCAATAATAGCAGCAGGGAATACAATACCTGAGATAAACACAACAATCTAATGTAATAGAAATCTAAGAATATAAATGGACATGCATGCTACTAAGACTAACGGTGAACAACTATAAACTACCTACTAACCTTCTACCTTAATCATCGACCTCACAACCTCCTATCAAGAGCCATGTCCTCAGTGAGCTGAAGCAACGCCATATCGTGTCTAATCACCTCTCCCCATTACTTCTTAGGCCTACCTCGACCTCTTCTCAAACTCTCCATAGCCAATCTCTCACACCTCCTGACAGGAGCATCAATGCTTTTTATCTTAACATGTTCGAACCATCTCAGCCTCGACTCCCGCATCTTGTCCTCCACAGAGGCTACTCTCACTCTGTCCCGGATAGCTTCATTCTTTATCCTATCTCTCCTGGTACACTCACACATCCATCTTAACATCCTCATCTCTGCTACTCTCGTTTTCTGCAGATGGGAGTTCTTGACTGGCCAACACTCAGCCCCATACAGCATAGCCGGTCGAACCACCGCTCGATAAAACTTACCCTTAAGTCTTAGCGGCACATTCCTATCACACAAAACATCGGAAGCGAGCCTCTGGAAACCCTCTTAATTCACTGCAGTAATTTCAATAATTTCAACTAAGCTAATAGGAAACCCAATTCTAATTGCAGACCCTATGAACAGATTTAGAAGGAAATTACTACACTAAAACAATACGATCTAATTATAAATCGCAACCAAGCTTAGACAAATACTTTACACATAATTCAAACGTGCGTACTGATCATAAAAAGAACTGCAGGATTAAATTCAATGAATCAGCATTAGACTCCATCTTATTTCATTCCAAGCTCTGCATTACACATTTAGGTGAAGTCCATGGGCTGGATAATACCTGGGATAAGAAAAGAAACAAAGATGAGAGTGAAGATTAGCAAGTTGCAGCAACAGCAGGTCAATAGCTCAATTCCAGTGATGAAACCACAGAATTCTTTCCAAACCCAATAGAATAGTAACCCCACAATTCAAAACTCAAAAAAATGCAATTTAACCGATGCTGATACCAATTTCAAACACCTAGCCAACTCGACAAACACCAAGACCTGTCCCCATTAGCTAATCATCAAACCATTTCAAAGAACGAACAAAATCGATTCAAAGAGTGAACATTTTCAAAATTGAAAGCCAAATTTCAATGGCACAGTAGCAATCTTTTTTCTTCTGTATTTTTCTCTTCTAAAAACTGACTTGCAAGGCAAGGACTTAATGCCTTTATAGACAAGTAAGTAGGGTTCAGAATTAGTTTTTTACCTTTTACCCCTTTTGAATTCTTTGTTTTAGCTAAGTCATCCCTAAATTTCTGACTTGCTACCCAAGTTAATGCTATCAAAAATCAAAAATTGCAATTCAAACCCCACACTAGAAGCTTCTAAGGGCTTCTTATTTCAGTACCAAAAGATTCCCTAACCTAATTTTCCCAAATTACCCATTTTAACTACTATTATTTACCCCCCCTGAACCCAAAACTCGGGCTTGACCCAAAACCTTTGGGCCCCCATAAAAGAAGGGCTTCTAAGGCCCCAAATCTACCTTACTAACCCTAGAACTAATCACGAATAAGCTTGGTAACCATTAAGCAAAAGCTGACAAAAAACCCTAAAGCATTTAATAAGCCCGACTCAACTGAACATGAATCCCAAATCAAACAAAAATGAAAGTTCTAACAAAGTACTAATCTAATTACATGATTGAAATCAAACAAAAATGCAAATATGAAACCTGTTGATTTTAATTAGACTGAAACTAATTTGAATCACAAGAAAATATGAAAACCAAAAACAGGACTGTATCACTTACTCGAAACGACATGAGCGAGTTTGCTTCTGACAAATCAATTGGTCTTTGGTCTTGCATGAGGCTGATGAACCTCAAAACGAGCCGAAATCCATGCTAATCTCTCATTCTCACAGAGAATAGTTGATTAGCATGGGTTTTAACTCATTAGCGGTCCAGGAGAAGTCTTGACTTAAATTCCGGCATCGGACTCGATTTTTGATTTGAAATTCAACGAGCTACAGTGGTGTTTGAAGGATTATGAGTAGGGATTTGGTATGAGGGAGAGACGGGGGTTCAAGGGTGTTAATTTGGGAGCGATTGGGTGGCAACGGCGCCGGACACGGCGGAGGAGTCTATGGCAGCGACTAGGGTTTTGAAGATTTAAGGGGTTTGGGTAGGATTCGAGGGAAATGGAATGTGGATTTGGAAAGAGGAAGGTGAGTCACTCAGGTGGTGTAAAAATGGGAGTCGTTGGACGATCACCGCCGGCGGAGGCAATTTTCGGCCGGCGGTTTGCGGTGGTAGACGACGGGGTTAAGTCTGCTTGTGAGATGTGAGAGAGAGACGGAGGGGGTAGGGGGAATTCTGATGGGCGGGGTCCGTTTGGACATTTAAATATAAAATGATCCCAGCTTCCCAGCTGTTCGATCATCAAATCTCGACAACTGGGATTAATTCTAATCAATACGACGTCGTTTGGTCACTGGGGGGATGGATCGGGTTAGGGTGCGGGTTAGGGTGCAGGTTTGGGCTAATTTGGGGCGGGTTTGGCAGGTTTTGGGTGGATTTGGGCCAGCCCAACTTGGGCATGTCATTAGAGATATTCCCTTTTCTTTTAATTCTTTTTCTTTTCAATTAATTCTTTTTTTTTCTTTTCTTTTCTTTTCAAATTAAAGCAAAAAAATAAAAATAAAAATCTAAACTAATTCCTAAATCCAATTACCCTACCACATTGTATTATTTAACTAATAATTACCACAACTAATGAAAATTTAAATTAAAGAAAATTACCAAAAATTCCAAACTAAAATTAAAAGTGCAACAATAAACTATTTTTTTGTGATTTTTGTATTTTTTGTAAAAATCCTAATTACTCATTAATTTAAAAATATGTAAAATTAATCCTAAATACAATGCGTATTTTTGTATTTTTATGAATTTATGCTAAATTAAAAATGCGCACAGAAATGCAAATAAACATGGAAATTATGCAATTAATTCCTAAAAATTAAATAAATAAAAAATCCTAAATCTAAAAATTCTGTAAGAGTAAATCATGCGAGGCAAAAATCACATGCTCACAATAATTAGTCGTTATTATTTCAAGATCAATATATGCACTAGTCTTATATAATATCTGTTTTTGTTCACTAATAAACCTACTATTGAAATTTATGTTTCTATAGTCAATTCAATCCAATCCCTATATACTTTTTTTTGCGCCTCTAAAGGGAAGTACAAATCTCGTGTACCTAGAGAAGACAATAATTTTTCTCTCAAAAACTAAAAAAAAAATCATTAGATGTAATAACATTGGACAATAACCTAATGATATATATAGCCTGTTTGGCCAAGCTGCAATTAGTTTGTGTTTGGCTTATTAGTTTGAAAAGTACTTCTAAGCAGCAATTAGTGTTTGGCCAAGCTTTAAAAACTACTTATAAGTGTATTTTTCTCAAAAGTGCTTCTCAAAAAGTGCTTTTGGAGAGAAGCTACTTTTTTCTGCTTCTCCAAAACTGCTTCTGCTTCTCCTCAAAAGTACTTTTTTCTTCCAAAAGCTTGGCCAAACACCTCAATTTTTTGGCCAAAAAGAAGCTTGGCCAAACAGGCTAATAGTCATTGCTTCGATATAATCGTTCCTCGTTTTTGGTGTATTAGAGTCATAAAATTGTGTGGGCCTATCAGAAACGTCCTAATGAATAATAGTAATTGCTTCGCCATAGATGTTTCTCATTTTTTGGTATTTTAGGGTCATAAAATAACAATTCAAGACGATTTTTCAGTTTTCGTGTGCAAATGTTCACGTCATCTTCATGAATTGGGGCAATGGGCTCTAAATCACTTAAATTTTTTAGGTTCCAATAGAAATGATGCAATGAACAATAGTCATCACTTTGCTATGATCGTTCCTTATTCTATGGCGTTTTATGGCCATATAACAGGAATTCAAGACGATTTTCGATCTTTCGTGTGCAGGTCCACGCCATCTTCATGAATTCGGGCGACGGGTTCCGAGTCACCTAATATTTTGTGGGCTCATCAAAAATGACCAAATAAATAATAATCATAGCTTCCCAATGACCTGTCCTCATTTTTTGGCATTTTAAGGCCATAAAACAGGAATTCAGGACGGTTTCTAATTTTTTCGTGTGCTAATATACAATTTATGAATTTGGGCGACGGGCTCCGAAACGCTTAAAATTTCCTGGACCCATCAGAAACAGTTTAATGAACAATGTTCATGGCTTCGCCATGTATATTCGCCGTCTTTTAGCGTTTTAAGGCCACAAAGCGGGAATTTATTCCAATTTTTCGTGTGCTAATGTACACGCTATCTTCATGAATTCGGGCGACGTGAAAATTGCCTAATATTTTGTGGGACTATAAAAAACGATCTAATAAAAAATAGTTACCGCTTCACCATGAACGCTTTTTCTTTGTTTTTTGGCATTTTAGGGCCATAATTGTACAATTATTGTGTGCTAGTTTCTATACCATCTTCATGAATTCGGACGACGGGCTCTGAATCACCTAGAATTTGTTGGGCCCATCAGAAATAACCTAATGAATAATAGTTTTAGTTTCTCCATGAATGTTCCTCATTTTTTTGCATTTTAAAGAAATAAAAGAGGAATTTCGGACAATTTCTATTTTTCGTGTGCTAATATCCATGCCATCTTCATGAATTTGGTCGACGTACTCTGAATCGCCTAAAATTTGGGGCCCATTAGATATAAATAATTATCATTGCTTTGCCATGACGCGTTTCTCATTTTTTGGCATTTAAGGGCAATAAAATAGGAATTCAAAAAGATTTTTGATTCATATGCTAATATCCACACCATTTTTATGAATTAAGGCGACGGGCTCTGAATAGCATTAAATTTTATGGTCTAGTTGGAAACGACCTAATAAAAAGTTATCATAGCTTAGAAATGTCCATTCCTTATTTTTGGAGTTTTAGGACCGTAAAATAGGAATTCAAAATGATTCCCAGATTTTTATTAAAGTTGTTTACCTAAAAACGCTCTAATTAATTCTAAGTTGTGCTCTATGCGTGAACACCCTCCCATACCTACAGTCCAGGAGGCATTAGACCTTGCTTAGGCTGCTAAAAAATGTTAAAATTAGGCGATATACAAAAACATATTGGATTTCAAATATGGGCAGTTAAGGGCTCAAGTTAGCATCCACACTTAAGCAACAAATGCACGCGAAATAAGTTTTTAGGTTAGGCAATTTCAGAATTAATAACATTAAGCCCTATAGACATGATTTCTAGGTGACTTTGAATTAAAATATACAGACAGTTTCAGATACAAGGCACTGCTCATAGACAAGATTATACAATTGTTACATGCTGATTATTAAGATTACTAGTTTCCAGTTATTAAACCTATAGACGTTGTGTCTAAGTGATTTACACAGTAAGGGACATTGAAATCTATTGGGAAAAGCCCAGAACTACTCATGCTTTCTAACAGTGGCATAACTAAACAATAAGCAGCGTTTGAGAAATTCAACATTAACATTTTTTAGAGCGAGTAGTTATACCCTATAGGCAGGATCTCTAACGATTAGCGCTTGGAACTAATTTTATTATGATTAGCTCCCTATAGACATGTTTTCTAAGTGAGCATTATGATACATTAGAAAATGGGATAATTAAAACCCTATAGGCATGATTTCTAGTGGATGTGCTGCAGTTGTGCGGATTGAAAGAAAGTTCAATGGTATTTGTTTTCTATAGGCAGTTTTTCTAGTAACACGTAGTAGTAGAAATAATTAAAGCATCTGAACTCATATTTTGCTAGTAGACGAGTAGTGTGAGTGTGTGCTTCTCCTAATGACATGATTTTTACAGTGCACATAGAAAATGAATGGCATATATAGCAAGTAAATTATTGAATCTTATAGGCATGTATTCTACCCTTTCATGCAAACATTAAGTGTACTCGTTTCTCCACTTTTTCTAATAACCTCAATTATTTATTACAAAATTATTACAGACCCAATGATAAATACAAATATTGTATAAATAATGATCCATAGCAGGCCCAAAAGGAAACACCCAGCGTTGTCTCGGCCTTCAACAATTCTCACGTAGCATACCAAGATTTCCAACAGGGAGCCATATTCACCAGCACAGCCCAGATTTCATAGAGGAACTCAAGCCAGATCACACAACCATAGATTTAACAACTAATTTACATATTCAGTAGGTAATAGGAAGAAAGAATTGAGTGTTAGGAATAGCTCAGGTCTCAGTAGTAGAGAGAGTAGCTAAAAGACCCCAAATCCTAGTGTGTCTAAGTTCACAAGGGTCTCAAATGGACCCCGAGCAGTGCTCACACTAGGGAGGTCAGTAGTAAAAGTCTTGGTGGCCATGGCTTTCAGCCGGCCAAGAATAGTAGGTTTAGAATAGCATATGTAACAAATGGGAGTGAGTGGACAATGGTTAAGGGAGAAAATTTAAAAAGATGTACTTAGTTTTAGGAAGCAGACATAGAAAAGTTTAAAACACAGAACACTTAATCAAAAGGTCAACATGACTTAGAAGCGGGTTCAACACTCAGTAAAATAACACATTGGCAAAATCATATTGAAAGGATTAGGCAAGGAACAAGTTTGCAAGATTAATAAGATTGAGGTGCATAGTACCTCAACAAGCTAAAGCCTAAAAGGCCAAATATATGCTAAGTATACATCTCATTATCAAAAGAAAGACATGTTAACTCAAAACAGCACTAGACATGATAGGAAAAACACAAATTATGAAAACTACTCTAAATTCAAGTAATCACTGAAGGGACATGGAATCAAGTGAACCAAAGACATGCTAAGGGACACATTAGCAGGGAAGCAAGTCACAGATTGTTGCAAATGTGAAGCAGTCATTGTAGGAACTCAAAGTAGATTAGGAAAACAGACTCATCGTAATCAATAATGTAGACATTCAGGTACCAATACATTGGCTAAACTAACTTAAGAGAGTCCAAATTATCCACATTAGGCATAATCAAATGACATATCTCAGAACTGATTGCTTTTAGGTAAATTAAATACTTAAGAGGTTCAAAACAAGTGTAAAGATGACAAGGTCACAGACAGAAGTAGCCCATAACACATTGGCTAAGCAGATTTGAGGGAGTCCAAAATATTCAAATTAGTCATAAACATGTCTCAAAACTGATAGAATTAGGTAAAACTAAATACTAAAGAAACTTAAAATGAGTGTAAAGCTAACAGAGCACAAACGTAGCCCAGAAACACACTAAGCCATAAATTTCAGGAGTGAGAATATATGCAAATCATAGATACATAAAAATAAAATTGCAAAAGTCAAGTGACTTACCGGTTAAATGGACAACAATAATGAACAAAAATTTCACAAGACCCAGAATCTCAATGCGTCAAAGTTCCCAAGGGCTTCAAAGGAACCACGGGCAATGCTCGCACCAAGAAAAGGTTGAATAATAGAATCTCAATGGCCTTGGCTTTCAGCCGGCCAAGACACAAAGTACAGAACAAGAGAATGGGGAATAACATAACAGTAGCTTCAATTTTTAGTGAAATATAGAGATTAAGGTCTTTTTTCAAAAGGGAATGGGGAGGGGTTTATATAGAAGTAAAATTGAATGAACAAATGAGGAAACAAAATAAACTAAACATAGAATAAGGGGGAAAAGCATGCAAAATTAGTTCAAAATCAATTTAGGAGAGAAATCGGGTAAACCCTAGTCGACAAAATCGGAGATTGGCCGGAGATCTTGACTAATCGGACCCAATATAGCCTTGCCATAATGCATATAGACGAGATTTCGTCCAAATTCAAATGATTGAAGTTGAACGACTAGAATCTGAGAGATAGTACTTGCTAGTACTAAGTGATACCATAGTCTTGCAGGTAATACTGAGATAATACTTAAAGGCAAAAAAAATCATGAAAAGAATCCATGGTTGAGACGGACTTGGAGAAAATTGAGAGGGAAGCTAGGATTTCTTAGGAGAGTAGAGAGATGAGAGAAACTAAAGGCGGATGGGTAGAGACAATGAGTCTCTAGGGTTAGGGGTTGAAATATAAGAGAATGGGTTAGTTTATTAGGGGTCATTGATCATTTGAGATAATTTATAGTTTGGGTCGTATAATATATCTGTTTAGCATTACCCGTTTTCGGCCCGCCCATATTCGACCCGACTCGTCCGTGTACAACCCCAACATAACAATCATCAAGATTGTTATATTAGCATTGCTGGACATGCAAAATTTAGATTCTTCACTTGAATTTGCTCGGATTCTTCAATTGAATTTGCCCCTTTCCTTATGTTGGGTTCTTTGGTGAAGCTTATCAGAGTTAGGGAAAGGAATGACTTTTCTTAATGGGGTTTTAATTTGTTACATTGATTCATGGATAGTATGTTAGTGTTTTTGGCAAAAAACTCTAGAGATTTTAACCTTCAAATATTAAGTTCGGCAATACCACAAACACTAAATCGTTCAAGTAAGAAACCTGTAAAAAGAATTAATAATTGCAGAGAATTTTATATATTTGAAGTTTGTAAATCAATTGAAATTAAGAGTTTCCGATTGTCGAGGAAATAAATCAAATGAAAATACGAACACATCTTGATCATCCATATTTATAAGGTTCGGTCCATGTTCAGTTTTGCAAAAGAATGAATTAATACGTATTTCGGTATATGTTGTACTAGAAGGTATATTAATAAGAAGCCTTTTATTTTGTAGACGAAGAATTCATAAATACATAGGCAATAACATTTCTACTCGTAAGCTTTTTAGCTTGCTAGCAGTGTTATTTGCCTCCACAATTCATTAGTTAGCAGCAGTAATACTAGAGTAACCACAGAAAAGATAAAATCAACCATAAAACACATATGCGTGCAAAGAGAGATCCCAATTCTCGGGAGTCTATCTTTCACTTGGAAAACTTGTTATATTCACTAGAAAAATTCAGCATATTCAATACAAGTTAGATATCGAGTATTATCAATCACTTAAATGACCATACAACTCTTTCACTTTAAGTCATTTAAGCATACACCTAATAGTGGGGAAAACACAGTCGAATCACACACCTCTTCTAAGGATTCAGCAGTGTACACCAAATCAATTAGTTTGAACATATGTAAATTGCAAAGCATATAAATTGGCTAAAAAGACCATAAAACCTCATCGTACAAAGGCATGCTTAAGTGTAGCACTATATACCGATTCGACCTCGAGCTCCACCTCAAACTACAGCATAAGTTGCATAAGCTCCACCCCGAGCTCCACGTCCATAAGAGTCTGGGTGTCTAGCCATTGTGCAAGACAGAGATCAAATAAATTAGAGGGAAAACATCAGAAACATGATCATACCTTCCTCCTCAATCACAATCAAAAATACGTACTTCACCGCAGAATATTTTCCCAATTGTGCCCAGAATAGATCTACTTTGGTTCCTAACAGTGTGTGAGAGACATCATCCCTAGGAAGTAATACCAATACGTGGGCTAGTCAATGACATTGTCATTGGAAGATCAATAAATTGAGGTAAATTTACGAAGTTGTCGGGGGGACTTCCATTCTTCAGAAGCACAAGTTCTGAATTATCAATTTCAAGAAACTTCTCCTGCCCAGATTCTGCCAAGAATGCTGAAGTGTTTTGGTAACAAGTGGACCGGGTGAGCAAACCCATGGTGACTAGCCAACAGGGGAGGTGGTGCCACCAGGGAAGGTGGTGCCACTGGGGAATATGATAATCATTTCATCATAAATTAAGTCGTTGGTTAGAAGAACGGGTTTTGAACGATTTACGACGACTTCTAATGGTCGATATTTAGTTATTAATATTAATTCCTTGGAAAAAAGTATCAATTGGGTTTACGATTAATTGATGTTTTGAAACCATCCTTATCAAAAAAAAATGAGAAGTCTTTGCATAACTATTTGATGTATATTAACTTTTTATTTTTAGATGTGAACGATAGCAAGGACGTCTTAATAAAACTCGTGGCCTAAAACCAATTTCTAATAAGAGACCTTTCTTTTCTTTCTTTATTTTCTATTTATAGTATAGCTTTCTTGCAAAAAATAGGGTTATTGTTTACACTGGCTCTTTTTTTTTTCCTTTTTTTTGTCTATAATGTAGTTATCTTATAAAATATAGTATTAATGTTCACATTGGTAAGAAATTCCAAGTTAATAAGATGTTAGCCACGTATTTACGATGCATTACCTTAGATCTTATTGTAAAAATGTTATTTACCAATATGAAAATTTGAGTATCTTAATTCAAAGTTTTTAAAGATTCTAATGTTAAGTAAAAGGTTGTTTTTTTTACTTTGTAAGGATTTTGTACTTCTTTTCTTTTTCTATAAACTTCAATATTGTCTAAACAAAAATTAAATAAAATATCCACAACTAAAAATAGTTTTGGGGCCCCAAAATTTAGGGGCATAAAGCAAAGGCTTTAGCAGCCTCCCTTTGAGTTACTTTTTATCTTGAAATACTTGTATTAGGTAAAAGGGTTCAAAATGTCCCTAAACTATTGAAAAATATTTAAAAATACCCTTTGTCCACCTATTGGGCTAAAAATACCCCTCCATCCACTTTTTCGATTTACTTATGCCCTTTGACCGTTAGGTCAATGTTAAATTAAAAATAATAATTATTCTTTTTGTAAAACTTAAAAATATATATTTATATTTTTTATTTTTTTAAAACTAATGCACCAATAGTCCACTAATTTAGTAAAGTCTTCTTCTTTTTCAGTTTTTACAAAAAACAATTCAATTTATACAAAAAAATATTATTTTTTCAGCTTTTTAAAGCATCTTTTTTGTAAAAACTGAAAAAAATATTTTTAATAAAATATTTTCATTTTTTAAAAACTGAAAAAAATATTTTTAACAACATTTTCTTTTTTTTTAAATTGAAAAAAACATTTTCAACAAAATATTTTCATTTTTGAAAAACATTTTCTTTACATTTTTTTAGTTTTTTTTTAAAGCATTTACTTTTAGTTTTCTTTTTTCAGTTTTTTTTAAAGAAAAAATATTTTTGTTTTTTCAAAAAACTGATAAAAATGAAAAAAAAAAAGATTCAAAAACGAAAATATTTTTTTTCAATTTTTAAAAAAGGAGAATATTATATTAAAAACATTTTTTTTCTATTTTTACAAAAAAAAATGCTTTAGAAAAACTGAAAAAATATTTGTAAGAACTGAAAACTGAAAAAAGAAAGAAGAAAAACAAGAATAAGATTTTACTAAATTAGTGGACTACTGGTACATTAGTTTAAAAATATTTACAAGTATTAATGGCTGATTCCACAGCTCGTACCTGTAACCTTTCAGCAGGAGCGGAGGCATGTGGTGAGCTCTGTTCCGACACCGCTTCTTCAAAAACAATTATTGCATATATATCTGTGAATAATATAAAATCTAAACATTTAATACATATAGATATTCAAAGAATGGCATCACTTAATATAAAAAGTAGCTTTTGCTCGCTGGTTCAGTGCTTCAAACTTATTAGAGAGGACATGGGATTGATTTCTACAGGATATTGATCTTTCTTCTTGAAAAATAGTGTACCGAACGAGGTTTGAACCTTTGACCCCTTATTTGAAATGGCAAAATTAAACCATTTGAACAGGCACATAATTATTTATAACAAATAATTTAAAAATCCTAGAATCAAACAACCTTTAAACCTTAAATTTGAAAAACTATAATAGTTATAGTAGTGTATTTGAATTGTAATACTTTTTATATATGATGTCATTATAGTGATTTCGCTTACAAAACCCTGTCTATTAAATCACATAGTGACAACTTACAACTTTAAGAGTTGAAAGTTAGATTATTTTGGACAATTTTTGAAGATTTGTATAATATGAGTGAAAGTTTTAAAAAATAATTTTTTAATATTTTCAAAAAAATTAAAAAATTTATGGCCAAAATTGTTAGCTAGGTTCCAAAACTATGCCACGTTAGAGCTTAATATTGATTTACAAAAAGAAAATGTTACTGTAAATTTATGCCCCATTTCATCTCTTCCCCAAATTTTCCATCAAATCCTAAGGATTCAAATCTTGTAGTAATAGAAATGGATGAAGAAATTATTGATATCGCCCTACGGCCAATTGAAATATCAGATGCAGATGATTTCATGTCATGGGCAACAGATGAAAAAGTCAGCCATTTTTGCACTTGGGATACTTGCACGTGCAAAAACCAAGCTTTAGAATTTCTCAACACTAACGCTATTCCTCATCCATGGTTTAGAGCAATTTGTATTAATAACAAAGCAATTGGGTCAATTTCTGTTACACCAAATTCTGGTACCAGAGCTGAGCTTGGATATGTATTGGCTTATAAGTATTGGGGCAAAGGGATTGTTACAAAAGCAGTGAAAATGGTAACATCAGTCATATTTACTGAGTTGCCAAATCTTGAAAGGATTGAAGCTTTAGTGGATGTAGATAATAAGGGGTCTCAAAGGGTGTTGGAAAAAGCTGGTTTTTTAAAAGAGGGAGTTTTGAGGAAGTACAGGGTGTTGAAAGGGAGATCAAGAGACATGGTGATATTCAGCTTTCTCGCTACCGATTCTCCTCTATCGTAGCGTCCTTAATTTTTGCTCCAGAGATGGATCCAAGATTTAAACTTGATGGGTTGGACATATAAGTTGCAAACCGGAGGGTCGGTTGGAAATAACCTCTCTAACTTACACACTAGCTTCCCAGACCCCACTTGTGTAAATGTACTGGGTTTGTTGTTGTTGTTTTGGGTTGGGCATATAAGGTTCTTATACTGAACTCATTATACTTTTATAGTTTAGGAGTTCAGGTATAATAGTTGTTGAAATTTTTATGGGTTGTTACATGTGAATATATGCTTCGTGTAGAAAAAACTGTGTTCGGATGAATGCTTTGGCGGAGTGTTGCATCCGCCCTGTCTTTACTCCTTGGCTTTGTGTCGTGGAAATTTATCATAGATATATAGGCACTTTATACTAGTTGTTAACTTACTGGTACTTTTTTTATCTAATTTGGGATTGGCAATGTGAGCAAACTCATTTAATTTAATTATATATAGTAATGGAGCTGAATGAGCTTTATTGGATGATATCAATTGTGTGAATTCATATAAGCGACTGTTGTTTTTTGCTTTTACCACTTAGCTTTGTTTGATGGTTCATAACGGAAGTAAAGGGTGCTACCTCAATGTGAGGAAGTACATGGTGTTGAAAGGGAGATCAAGAAACACGGTAATATTCAGCTTTCTTGCAACTGATTCTCATCTATTGTAGCGTCCTTAATTTTTGCTCTAGAGGCGGATCCAAGATTTAAATTTGATAGGTGCGACATATAAGGTTCTTATATAGAACTCGTTGTACTTTTTAGTTAGGAGTTCAGGTATGATAGTTGTTGAAATTTTAGTGGGTTTTTACATGCAAAGATATGCTTCGTGTAGAAAATACTAGGTTCGGATGAATCCTTTGTCGGAGTGTGGTATCCGCCCTTGTCTTTATCCTTGGCTTTGTGTTGTGGGAATTTATCATAAATTGGCTAATTTTATTTTGGCTATCAACTTACCGCGATTCTCTTATTTATTTGAATTTGGACCGGTAACGTGATCAAGTTCACACAAGGGAAGTTATTTTTTATAGTTATTTTATATAATATTGGAGTGAGATAAGATTAATTGTAGCGATATAAACAATGAGGATTCATATAACCAATTCTAACTTGCTTGGGATTGAGGTGTAGTAATTGTTGTTATTGTTTTTACCGCTTAGCTCTTTTAATGGTTCACAAAGGAAGTAAACAGTGCAATTTCAATGTGATGCTGTAATAACCCCACCTCTTCTTTTGCTTACTTGCATTCTCAATTATGTTTTGAGCATGTTATGATATTTATTGTGATTTGTATGCATGGTTTGGATAGAGTTTTGAGGGATTAAAACATGCTTTATGCGACAGTGAAAGTTGGAGATAGTTGTTCAAAATTTGATATATGGTGTCATCACGATCGTGGAAGGAGGGCCGCGATCCTAGTATGGTTGACTAGGAAAAAGTTGACATTTTCTGTGATCTCGGGTTAAGGTCCGCGATAGCCGTATGTTGACCAGCTTAGTGGAGGTTGACATCTGTGATTGCGGAGGTAATACCATATTTGCAGACGTGTTGCTGGCCCAAGATAGTTGACTCTCCGCGATTGCAGAGAAGAGGCCGTGAGACTTATTGACTGGCCCAAGATAGTTGACTGCCTGCGATCACAGTAGCTATATTGCTGTTAAGATTGAGGTTCTAAGACTAAGAAGTCTTTGAGCTAAGTTCGATACAAGCATAGGCTTTTTTTAAACTAGTACATTGGCTTACTCCCTCTTTTATGTATGTAGGTGAAGTTTTTGGTTCCATTTAGGTTGGTGTGTATAGTACTCTTACTCTTATTCTTCTAACTATATTATTGCTAATTCATAAGTTGGATATTCTGCTGTAAGCTTGCTTTGGTGTATTAGAATGAGAGGAAAGACTTCCTTTAAATTTCATGCATAGTTACTTCATGACATTTTATACTATAAGCCAGGAAACTGTCGAACACTTTAACAGAGATATTATATAGGTGGAAGGGGTTGGTCAGAGAAATAAATGTCAACCTTAGCTGTTTAGATGATTTTGGCATGTTGGAAAGCTTTTCCAGCTTCACAATACTTCCCTTTAGATTGTGCTTTTAAGTTTAGTATACATGAAATATCATGGGATATAATATTCCGGAGAAAAATCCATGGGAATATGGAATGATAGGGTAGGGCACTGACAAAATGTGGTGGAGAAGACGGGCGCAAATAGCTTCTATTTTCAGGTCAGGTTGTTGATGCTTGTTGGATAAAGAGAGTACCAAGTCCAAGCCCTAACTGAAATTTATATGATGAGTGCGCGAATAAGTTGAGTGTTTATCATATGAGGGGAAATCTGGGGTGCCATCCTTGCAGCAAATAGTGATCAGTTATTACTAGATATATGCGGAGGAAGGGTGAGAAGCAGGGACGGAGCTATCCTTGTTCAAGAGGAGTCAATTGGCACCCCTTGGCCGGAAAATTGCATTGCATTGGTATACATAGGTTGAATTTTTTTCCTCGTGTGTTTACTTCTTTATATTTTAAATCCCCTTAGTGAAAACTCTATCTCCGCCGCTTTGAGAAGCATTAATATCTCTTGCTGCAACATTATGCATCTGCCACTTGGTTATGCAACATTAAAAAACTAGTTCATTACTTGAATTTTTATGAGTTATTCTCCTGTTGAGTACTGTTGCTCTAGCTGATTTTTCATGATTTCTTGCCTAATAGTAAAACAGCTTATATTCTGAAATCTGTTTATAATACTTGACTGCCTATTAATCCTGATATCATGCTTTTGTTCAGGTGAAATAAGATAGTAGCAATTATCAAAACAGAAGCTGGACCACTGACTCCTGCTATTTCCAATAAAGGCCGACAAATTTGTTAATACAAAGAAAAACTAGCTAATACATATCACAACAATGGGCAGTTCGGTGCACGAGGCATCCCTTGTTCAGGCAGGATCCAGGGAAGAGAAAGTTGAAGATATATATTCAACAAAAATACAATAAAAAATCAGTCTCTGCGAGAAAGTTGACTTTCGATATGATCCCAAAGCCTGATAATCCCGAGTTACGCGGTGGTGAATGTTAAAGCATAAGAACTAATGAAGAGAAGGAAGAAGAAAGGAAGACCGATCATCTTGGTTAAAGTTGCATCATTGGAACCGCCTTCTGATGATGGTACAGATCCACGTCCTGTCACGCGATATGGTTTATGTAAGTTAAGTGTTTCGAGTTAAAAACCAAAATTTGAGCTTCCCAAAAAAAAAATGAAGAGTGATCTTAAAGGATTATAATGTACCTGAAGCTTCTGTACCAGGAGAACTTGGTGTTCCAGCAGGAGAGCTGTTGGGGGAGCCGTCTGTTACAGGTAAGTAATGTTATTGAACTATCAAATTCTCAAGTAACATAAAGTTTATAGTTGATGTTCCCTCCATTTCAATTTATGTGGTTTACTTTCCTTTTTAGTCAGTTTAAAAAAGAATGTTACCTTTCTATATTTAATAAATTTTTTATTCCAATGTTCATATTTTATCCTTAGTGACACTCTTTTATAGGAACGAATGGTAGGTTAAAAGTTTTCCTAGCACATGGTGAGTACATTAAATCATACTAATTTACAATTGTTAAATCATAAATTGAGGTGAAAATGTGTATTTGTATAAAGACGTGTCATGGTAAGAAAACAATTCATTAAGACGTGTCATGTATTCATTAGGTTGGTGGAAACACTGGACGCGGGTAAGTTCTATGCACTGACGGTATACAAATAATTTACACAGTCAAGTCACAATTCTCTTGATAAAGATTAATTAGTAATCGGGTAAAAGTGATACCATGCCATCGCACATTAAAATTTACTGATAACATAAAAAAGAATCTTTATACTATCCGTACATATAAATTAAATCATTTTTCGTATGTTATACACACTTTTAAAATTAACCCGTAAGATTCAAAAATCTTCTTTATATTATCAAGCTTTATGCCGAGTCAAACTAAGACACAAACTGAAACGGGGGGAGTATTTGAGAAATGAATTGTTTTCTTACCATTGCATTTGCTGACTGATGGAGTCTGAACTTTGCAAGCAGTAGGAAGAGCCAGAGCTTGAGTCTGGTTAATGTTGAGGCCGAGGTTGGAACCACCACCGTTGAGGACCTGGCACAAGCATTCGGGATTGTTCTTAACCACCGTGCCAAGCTGCGTGCAGCATCCTGAGGACGGCGATGAAGAGTTCCCCGTGATGTAATTCAGGCAAGGCGACATACTAACCAACACATTCGTGCAGTCATCGCTTGATTGAGCTGCAGCTCCTGTCCAGATCATCACCAACGCCACGAAAACAAGACTCATTGAGTTCCTTTGAATTGCCATTTAATTGGTGTTTGCTGCTCAGAAATGGTAGTGAAGTGCAGAGAAAGTGTGGTTTGATTTATATAGAAGATAGAGAATGAAGAGTGAAAATAAGATGTTCATATAATTGGTGACTGGGAAAGGAAAAATAATTGTTGATGACTTTTTATCATAATTTACAAATGAATTAGGTAAAGTTGGAAAATAGTTAGTTGTACTGGTGACCAACTCATGCTAACTGTACCCCACAATTTGTTTAATCACAATTAGTTTACTTGTAAATAGAGAACAGATAAGGCTTAAAAAGCTGTTCAAAGATAAAGACTTTCATCAACTTAAAGAAGGTTATGATTGGAATAAAAAGTGCACATTATACTTGTGCTGAAAAACCTTTATTAAAGTTCTACTTTTGCATTTTGAGAAAATTTAAATTCATTAAAAATTTATAGTGGAATCTGATACATTATATTTAGTTTTTACTACTATGAGTAGAAGTTAATAGTAAATTGCAAGATAATGTCACATGCCATGCATTTTTTTGTTAGTTTGGTACAAGAGGCCGTGAAAAGCCTATGGTAGAAATGTAGGGTAAGCTTCGTATAATAGACTCTTGTGGTCTGGCCTTTTTCCGAACTATGCGCATAGAGGGAGTTTAGTGCACCAGGTTGCCCTTGTATTAAAGTTTTTCCATTTTTAATAATTTCAGTAGTATGAAAGTAAACTGTTGAATCAGAGTCCTCAACTATTGACAATTTTAACTGTTAACCTGAGAGTTCAATGCCATGTCTAAAAGTGGTAAGGCTCGTTGAACGCAGTGGTGGAGCCAAGAATTTTAACAAGGGAGTTTAAAAAATTTGAACACATGCCTAAAAATAATTTCTGAACTATCCTTATGTTAAGGGAATTCAACATTATATATATATATATATATATATATATATATATATATATATATATATATATATATATGGAAAAATTTATTTTTATTCTATTTTCGCTGTAGAATTTTAATGAAGGGGATTTAGTTGAACCCTTCTAATTGGCTGTGGTGGAATTCAAAGGCAAAAACAACAATTAGACCACGGCAAGCAAAGCCAACAAGTCAGCAAAACTATTGGAGAATTTGACAAAATAGTTTGTTATGGTAGTTAAACTTCATCACCTACTTATTCATCAACTACATAGCTACATTTCTCTTTTATACATTTCCTCTATATATATTCCCTCTTCTTTCTCCTCACTTAACCATTCAAACCATCAAAATTCCTCAAGCAAACTACACTAACAAAACATAAACAAAAACAAAAATAAAAACACTCTCTTTTTGTACCATGGCTATGCACAACTCTGTTTTATTTCCT
This sequence comes from Nicotiana glauca, assembly GCA_026770625.1. Lineage (NCBI taxonomy): Eukaryota > Viridiplantae > Streptophyta > Magnoliopsida > Solanales > Solanaceae > Nicotiana > Nicotiana glauca. The sequence goes on from MU787389.1 coordinate 79,584, forward strand.
GTTATGTTTCTTTCTTGCGTCGTCTTAGCAGCTCTACCTATTAATGCTCAATTTCCGACTTCCCCTTGCACGTCGACGATGTTGACAAGTTTCACCCCATGTTTGAGTTTCTTGGCGAATAGCAGTGGCAATGGGACAACCCCATCTGCAGGCTGCTGCAATGCACTTAAAACTATGATGAGTAATGGCACTGCTTGTCTCTGTGTTATTGCAACTGGTGGCATTCCCTTTCAAATTCCAATCAATCCGAATGCAACCATGTCTCTTCCTCGTGCTTGTAATATGGCTGCTGTTCCATTCCAATGCAAAGGTAAAAAAATTTATGATCAAATCTATAATAGAAAAGACATCAAATTTTCATAGTTTTGAAAAGAAGAAATGGCCACCATTTCTTTCCTTTTTTAGTTCCAATGTTGTGTTGGATAAAGAAGGGGAACGTTGGAGTAGATGGTAAAGTTGTTGTCATGTGACCAAGAGGTCACAGGTTCGAGCGGTGAAAACAGTCTCTTGCAGAAATGCAGAGTAAGGCTGCGTATAATAGAACCTTCTGGTTCAGCCTTTCTCCGAACCTTGTGCATAACGGGAGCTTAGTGCTTCGGGCTGTTCTTTAGTTGTGTTGGATAAACTCAAAGTTTGAGCCATTATATTTCTTTAATTCAAGAGCGGCTTGATACACTAAGCTCCTATTATGTATGGGATTCGGGAAAGGTCGGGCCTAGAGGCGGACGTATGATGTAAAGAGAAAGGTCATCGGCACCCTGAAAGTTGGCACAAATTCTATAAATACATATATATGTCTTTAGAAAATAGTGATACACTAGTAGTGGCACCATATATATAAAGCAGATGTAGGTTTAATGCAAAAATGCACATGCGACCTTCAAATCTTCGTTTTGCCTCTGGTCGGACCAATTGGATTTATGTACGCAACCTTATCTTACATTTCTGCAAGAGGTTGTTTACGCAGCTAAAATCCATGGCCTTCTAGTCACAAGGCACAACTTTTACTGTTGCGCCAACGCTTACTTTCATTCTTTGACTTGGTTTACAAATAAGAAAATTTAAGGACTATTATGTTAATATTTACATTTTTAGCCTTATTAGTACAAAATTCTCAATGGTTACTAACACCCTTAGTGATTTTTTTGATTGCAGCCTCAAGTCCACCTGCAGCGGCTCCAGGTACATATTATAATTTTTTTAAATATTAATGTCCATTTCAAGGATTTTATTATCTAAAATTGCCTTAAAAAATTATGTATTTAATATATTTTTTTTGTCAACTAGGTCCTTCTGTTGCTGGTGCTCCAAGTTCTTCACCAACATCTGCTCCTAGTCCTTCTCGTAGTCCTAAAGGTATTAATATAATTTTGGAATTACTTAAATAGCCAACCAGATTCACTTATTTACTTTCTTTTAGTCAATATACATAGATTATACACTAGTTATACATGGTTATACACATATTTGTCATTACTAACTGATTAAAAGCTATGTGCTTCCTTCAAAAATTGTGCTGAGTGTGTATAAGATTCTCCAAAAGGCATTTATTTTTGGAGAATTCTACACGGGTGCAACGATATTTTGGATGATCTGACCAACATAGATTAAAAGTTTATGAATTATACGATTTTAACTTGATAATTACGTACTTTACACAGATACGACTGATTCTCCGCCAATGTCACCTGCTTTGGCACCAGAAGCTAATGCAGTTCCTGCTGTAACTCCAACATCTCCATCCGCAACGAATTCCGGACGTCGTCAAAACCCTGTTACGCCATCAGCTGCCCCTTCTCTTAGCTATGGTTTTTCACCATTGGCCCTCCTTGTTGCATTTGGTGCAATTGGTTTTATGTTGTATTAGTTTGAGATGATAAGACACCAAAATTAGTGAATTTGTGTTCAATGGGGTGGGTGTATTTATGACATTTATTTTGAGATTTTTATTATAATGTTCAGAAATTATTCTTTCATTTGTGAAGCTATGATATTGATGTAATATAGAATATTCAGGAAATTATGTACTTCTTGTTGTATTATTTGGGACCTTTGAATTAATTGAAATTTGGGCGCTTGTTATGCTTTCAATTGGACAATTTTTTTTTTTTTGGGGGGGGGGGGGGG